>JBCNYG010000003.1:8672083-8683075 GCA_039654305.1 Porochilus rendahli | reverse complement strand
CCTGCGATGGCCTGGCGAGCTGTCCAGGGTGTACCCTGCCCTCGCCCAGCGTCGGCTGAGATGGGCGCCAGCCTCCCCACATTCCTAAGTAGGAATAAGCAGTTCAGAAAATGAATGAATGAATGAATGATTCACACATGATCAATTACTGTCTGAATTTTCCCCCTTTATTACAATAAATAAAGCTAAGGCATGCGAACACTGAGTCAGGTTTAAGAAAAGGCATGGGAAGACGTGATAGGAAACAACATTTTGTTTACAGTGTGATCCCCACTTCATAACAGACTGAATAAGTTTGGTTACTCCGTATAACCAGACCCCCGCCCACTAGGCCAACAGCATCTCTCCTTCCTGCTTCACTTCAGCTGGATTTCTCTCTAAAAACAAGACAAGGGCAGAAAGTTTAAAAAACATGAAGAGGGAGCCACATACTGGCAGTTTTAAGCAATGCTGCAATTGATTTTTTATTTTTTTAAGATTCACACCGTGATCTAGCTCGGGCACTGCAGGCAAAAGATCAGTGGGCACTTCAGGAAGTTGAACCTCGTCATCCTTTAAAAAAAATAAAAATGTACTCAGTAAAAGGGAGAAAAAGGCATTTATATTAAAATGATGTATTCTGGCAGAGATGAGCATACCTGAGTGATGGTCTCCAGCTCTGCCAGCACAGCCTCCTCATCCTCCTGACTCAGGCAGCCTGCCAGCATCTCATCTATTTCCTGCGAAGAAAAAAAAAAAAAAAAAAAAAAAGGAACGCATCAAAGGCATGTTAATATTTACCTGATAAAACTACCATTGTTACCATGAATATCCCACTTGTTGATTATGAACTTTACCTTTTTGTATTCATCTATGGACTCACACCTGTCCACAACTTCCACAAAAACCTTTTGACAGGGCCTTGCTACCCATAGTTGATTGTTTTCTTTTAATTACACTTCCAGGCACTGTAATAGTCATTATTACACTGAACTAATAATAATGATTACTAGTGATCACAAGAGGAAGCCAATTAATCATTATACAATAGAAAAGGTGATTAATTACACCAGAGTGAGTTTACAAGGTTTTGTAGGAGGGGTGATTCTTTAACCAACACAATGATTTTGACTTTTTCTGAACTGTTGCTCTTATCTTTCACTTAGCTGTTCGAAGTTTCATTGCATCAATACGGGGGTGATTTTATTCTATACCCACTATTGCTTCAATCATATACGCGGTACAGTAATATAAGGTTTTACAGACAACATAAAAAGTAACTATATATTTAAATGGGTTTTGTTAATTTCCCATATTTGCCTACCACCACCAGTTCACATCTCTCTTTAACAAAACTCTTTTTTTATTAGTAGAACATGACTCAAAAAAGAGAAACGTCATAACACTGGAGTAGCAGTAACCACTTGTACTGTACATGATAAAAGGACAAACCTTCTGATACTTGATGGCATCTTCTGTCTCCTCCATTATTTTCTCCACTTCTTCAATGGACAGTGCCTGTGGAGACCAGAAACACAGCCGCTCACGAATTACCGCTACCTAGATCAGGTAATGTCACTGCATGGCGTACATGACGCCAGTAGGGTCGTTAGTTACTGCAAAGAACAACTAGAACCCATGTTCAGAATGGTACTGAACGATCAGAATAAAACAACAGGTGGTCAGTGACCTCTCACTGCATTTTTTCAGCGAGAGTAAGGACTTCTATCTACTATACTACTTTTTCATAATACAGAACGTCCTGATTCATTTATGTGTTCATTAAGATCAATCATCCGATCTGGAAACTGCTGATCAGACAACCAGAGTAGTAATGACAAAGTAATCTTATTAACTTTGAGAAAATACTACAAGATAAGGATTGTAAGATAAAGTATGAGGATTTAACACACTATGTCTCCATGGTGCTTGTGCATTGTGCTTTATTCAGAGCGGTGCTTCCAGTCAAAAGTCATGACTTTATACTTTTAGAAAATGCAGGATGAGAAGTTATAAGTTTAGAAAAGTTGTTACTTGTAATGCACATCAAACTCATCTTTTGCATCTTAATGAATTGATTTTATCAATGAACCAAAAAAACATCACAGAGCATCAGCACTGAATGTGAAGTGGCTCTACAGATTTTTGTCTGGTTTTTATAGATTTTGGAAATAGTTTGGAGTCTCATTACCACCTCAGAATGCATAAGAACTTTAAAAGAATTTCTGGGGGAAAACATGGCACCCTTAACAGGGGTTCGCACGTTTGGCGCTTTTCCTTACCGGCCCTTATCAGCTCACTGCCACTTTCTGCCAGGGATAACACTGTGTGTGTGTGTGTTGGGGTTTTCGAGCTGTGTTCTTTATCCATGTTCACTTAAAGTTGGGGTTGGTAAAAAAATTTTGCTGTATACAGAAACTGTTATATTGGTTAAGACGAAACCTTTACACCCTGTCAGCAGTCAACAACTTACAAGACTTGAAAATAGTCTGATAAAATCCATCATCAGTGGCCGATGCGATTCAGTAAAAATGCTGTCCAATCACTGCCTCACAGTCTGCTGGGAAATATCCAATCAAATGCTCCCATCTTCCTGCTCATGCGTGACCCTACCGTGTACAAACCAGCAGTCATCGCAGAGCTCATGCATGAGGACGATGGGTGTGGCTTTGAAACGTCCTCTGAGGGCAGGTGAGGGTTTCGTCTAAGCCCTGAAGAGATGCCACTTTCAAATTTTGATGGCTTTCCAGATTACTAAACCCAGTATTAAGCAATGGATCCTACAGAGGCTTTAACAAACACAAATCCTTCTCATAGAGAAGAGATACTAGCAAAGATACAGGTATATGATACGAGATCTTTTATAATGCTACTAAAGTAAACACCTAACTAGCCAACTAGCCTTCCCGTGAGTTTCTCACCTCATGCATTTTCTTCAAACAGTCATTGCCGGCCTGCAGTCCTTCTAAGACTTTTACTTCAATCTGAGCAAATTCAATGTCTTGAACCTGCAAAGAGAACATATTTGCACATTACTAACTTTTGACACCCGGCGTTATGCTACTTAAAAAAAGGAAGAAAAGGAGGACACGTCCGCAGAGTGAAGTTCTTTTCAGAGTGTCACTCATTTGGATCATTAGTGCAGTCTCAGGGGAGCAGGTAACGACTCTCACCATGCGCTCTAGGTTGCTTATCTGGGTCTCAGTCTTGTCCAGAAGTTGATCCTGGTAGCGCTTTTTCTTGAGCAGCAGAAGGGCTCTCCTACAACCACAAGAACACAGGAATCTGCCGTGAACTGCAATGTCAAATGCCATGAATATTCTCTGAAGAGCTTATTCATAATGGGCAAAAATACAGAACTCTGTTGGATCTAACATAATAATTAAGGTATACGAAATGAGCCAACATCAGATCATCCGATTGAGCAATCGTCTTCAAACGAATAAAAGCAGTGTGTAAAGCCCTGCAGGTGCAAAACACCGGCCTCTCGTGACATCATCATCTTGAAGTCTGGCCCTTTAAGAGCATCACTTAGTGATCCATCCCACAATTGTGTTTATTTACCCAATCTGAAAGGTTTAAATCAGTGGATTTAAATAACCAAGTACTTAAGAGCCTTTGACTGGATAATGATTATAAAGAATCTGAAGTAAACTGGTTGTACATTCAGTGTTTTTATCTCTTTCTTTCTCCAGTCTCTGATGGAGTGGCCCATGTAGTACACGTCATCGATTACTGCACAGGTTCTGCTTTCAAAGGCTAACAGAAAGAGATGTTCGGTGGCCGTGTCTAGGCTTAGCGACATAATGTTATCCCTCAAGCTCCCTGAACCACTTTCAGTAATCCTAAAAAGCTTGAGTCGAGGCAACTGGACTTCTTTTTGAAGACGTTTCGCATTTAAACCAAAAAGCTTTGTCAGTTTTTGGATTAAAAACAAAATGTCTTAAAAAAACACACACAAAAAAAAGTCCAGTTACCTCGACGCAATCTTTTTAGGATTACCATGACCTGGATGACTCAGACTCCTTCACTATTTGTGCCCCAATTTTATATCGGTGCCGTTATGGACAGAAACGTCAATTAATGGGATAACCTGATCATTCAGTACAGTCAGGTCGTCAGCTGACTTCATTTTATTGCCATGTAATGTTACTGAGCCTCAACCTGACCAACTGAAGCAACAATGCCATGGCAAGTATGCACTATTAGAGTGCGCAGCCTTTTTTTTTTTTTTTTTGGCTATGCAATGAGTATTCCCTAACCGATTTAACCTACAGCTGAAATGTTGTCATTTAGTAAAACCCCGTAGGAATGACAATAACATTATACGATATAAGAGAAAGCGGTGGCTCAGACGTTTAGGCTCTGGGTTGCTGCTCAGAAAGGTCTGCCAAATGCCATGAATGTAAAATGTAAGCAACATTACACTCCATTAAACTTACTCTTTTTTCCCATGCTTCAGCAACTGCTTGGCTAGAAGCCCCTCTCTCTCTAGCTGCACAGTCAGTTTTCTCTGGTACTGCTTCAGTTTATCTCGTTGCTGTTTTAGTTGCTGTAAATAAAGACAGTAAAATAAGAAAGCGATTCAAGTCAGGTTTAAACGCAAATACAGAATAACCTGTACAGGACCTACATGTAAATCATTGCACTTTTTTAAAAGACTAAATTAGTCTACTTGAATCGGCCAGCCAGCACGGAGTCGTAATGTAAAATTTAAACCACGATACTGCTAATTTATTATGACTGGTGGGAAGGCATTGATTAGCATTTTTAATGACTCTAACATTATTGGCAGTCTTATTCTGATGCTCTACAGCATCTACAGCAGTGGTGCCCTGCTCTGTTTCTGGAGATCTAGCTCCTACAGTTCTAGTTTTGCTCTAACCAGAATCATGTCCACCTGACCAACTAACCATGTGATTGAGATGTAAGAATGTGAAATAAAGACTTTAGGTGACGATTAGATCTGTCAGGTGAAACTAACGTCTATCTATCGTCTTCAGGGAGGTGGAAATCCAGGAACTGGGTTAGTTACCACGGATCTACAGGCTCTTGTATAAAGGATGCTCTAAATAAACAAAATTATATACATTAATAAAAAAAGTGTCATTGACTTGGTGACACTGAATGTAAAAAATATGTTTAATATTGATGGATGCACTCTCTGGTGTCAACACTTGGTAACAGTCAGATGTAAATTTGATAAGTTGCATCTACACATGTATTTTTGATTGAGAAAGAAAGGGAGAGAGAGAAAGAGAGAGAGAGAGTGAGAGTAAGAGTGAGGGAGAGAGAGAGGGTGAGAGAGGTTGGAGAGAAAGAGTGTTTATGATAAGAGGGACTAACTTCATTCAAGGACATTCATTAATGAAATAAACCAATTTACAAAAAATAAGTGCTGGCATCCTGAAACGAAAAACATATAATAGATAAATGGAATATAAATAGATTTTTGCTGCTGATAGATTAAGCATGAAATTACCTTCAAAATGACACCCTCATACCTAAGGAAGTTACAGAATATTGGTCCTCAGAAACCTGTCCATGGAAACGTTGTAACACAGCAAGAACTGGGATATTTTTACAAACCTAAACAAAAAACCCAGGCAGCACTTGTACGTGAGACACATGTTGATAGTAAATGGGATTAAAAATGGGTCCCAAATAGGATTGTCCTCAGGTCTCATAGTAGCATCATGTCAGCTGCCCACGTGTGTATGGAAAACATGCCACACTTGGGTTATGCCTGGGCTACAGGGGCATCTTAACTGGGGCCCACTAGGGTCATCTAAGCTTGTCCCACTTTGGCAAGTCCAGATAGGCCCCTGCTATGCCAGTCCTAGTCAGGATACTAACAATAAATGAATCAATGTGGGCAGCTGACATTGGGCCCCGATGGACCTTGTGGACAATCCCATAAGCAGGCCACTTACTACCCACATACAGGTGCTGGCTAGGAACAGGGCACACTGTTATGGGAAAACGACTGGGTGCGTGACTATCAACCTGAAGATCGTAAGTACAAATCCAGGTTGATGGCACAGCCATCCGCAATGGGGAGTCTATGGGAGCTAATTGGGGTGGCATACGCACCCCTGTCACTCACAGTGAGGGTGGCAGCATCACCATGTCACAGAGGGGGCGTGTGTGTGTGTTCACCCCTCCCTGGTTGCTGAGGCGTATGTGATAGGGAGGCAACACTTGAAGAGTTGAAATTTGATACAACTAAAATTAGGCTAGAAGAAATCTCATTGTTGATTATTTTCCCAGCACACCCTGTTACTTCATCATACAACCCTCTGCTTTAATCCCAGAGCCAGTTAACTAGGACACCTGACTGATCCCAGCAAAGGAAGATTAATCACTCTACAGGCATTTCTTCAGCCTTACCCAACACACCGACCATAACTGTCGACCCCAACACACACACACACACACACACACACACACACACACACACACAGGTAACGTCTTTTCTCGCGAGAGTAAACATGACTAAACAATAATACTAATACCAAGATAGCTCGGTCCTGCTCCGTTACTCGACTCGGGCGTCCTTTTCTGTAGAAAACGTTTCCCATCACGTTTTCCCCTCATCCCCGCCACTTCTACTACACCTGGCTCTCTTCCGAAATCAATCAATCAACTTTCTCTCCGAAACACATCCCAGTAAACCGCTGTAAGAGATTTACATCAACCGGATTGCTGGAATCCGTTCACCTGCTAGCATCAACAATCCGGAAGTGACGTCGCGAGCAACCCGAGCTGCGCATTCGGGTCACTTCGATAATTTCCGCCTATTTCCGTAATATGGGTGGAGAGTTCCGAAGGCAGAACTGCGGTGTTTTTGGAACAGGATCAGTTCCCACCCCGCAAAATACTCAAATGAAACATAAAACTGTTCTCAGATCACCGTTTCAACCGTCAACTGTGAGAGAAAATCACATGCATATCCATAATCTATTCTATTCTACAACGCAAACGCTTTGTGGGCACGATACGTCAGCGCGTCCGCCATATTGGTGAAGGTATGCTTACCCGGGCGGCTGTGTGGAAATTTAATTCGAATGAAAACAACCACCAAAGTTTACATTTAACAAATCTGGATAATTAGCTTAGTTTTTAAAAAAATTTATTTCCGTGCTACGAATGCCAATCATTCAGAGAAAATTAATTAAATTCAAAATAAGACAATGCAATCATTACATAAAACTCTCATTTGCCAAGCCGCTCAATCACTGGGGAGGCTTTAGCCTATCTCAGCCGACTCTGGGCGAAGGCTAAGCACACCCTGAACAGCTTGTCAGACCATCACAGGCCCAACACGACCGTTCACACTCACATAGCAGCGACGTTGACATACAATGTTCAGTCTGTCATGTAGCATCTATATATTTTATGCATACACATCCCATAATATTACTCTATGGTTATATGTCTAAGTGAAAAAAATAGCTCCACTAGACCAGCGGAAGTTTGGCTGGTTAGTTTAATGTTTGTACTTATCAGAATCAGAATCAGAATCTTTATTGATCCTGAAGGAATTGTGTGCACACAGTTGCTCCATACCAAGTAAAGAAAATGAAAAGACAAGGATAAAGTCTCAAAAAGAAAATTACAAATTACAAAATATTTACACACAATATTCATACTGAGTCTGCACACACACACACACACACACACATGCACACACATATACACGCGTGCACACGATTCATGTACTTGATGGCTCCATGAGTGAATATAGTGACTAATACTTAACCATTTTCTGGCACGGTTTTCTTACCAGGTGTGTTTAATTCACACACTCACAAACACACGCACGCACGCACGCACGCACACACAGTGAAACACTCACAAACAACTACAGTTTTAGGGCCCTCCTGTCTTAGTGAGTGTTTGTAAAAGGCACGGCCATGTTTGTTTTTTCTGGAATAGTAAGTGTGTATGTGTCTCTCTGACGTAGTGATGAAGTGGATGTGGAGTGCGCTCTCTCTCTCTCTCTCTCTCTCTCTCTCTCACACGTCCTTTGTTCTCAGCTCTTGCCGAAAGCTTTTATGACTTGTTTCAAGAATCAAAACCAAACTTTAAATATGGGAGACATTACCAGAATCCGCCTTGATGTTTTTCTTTCATGTCTTCTACTTTCCCTCTCAGTCTCTTGTTCTTTCTCTCTGCTCCTTTTTCCTTTGGTCTCTGCATCTGTCTCTCCTTCCACTATTCCATCTCTCCTTCTTCCACCCCCCATTCATTTCCCCCTTGTTCCACTGCACTCTGTTTGTGTCTCTGTCATTTCCTGTATTTAGTTTTGGTCTGTTGGGTGTTAGTGATGTGCAGTGGTCACATCTCTGAGTTTTACCCATGATCCCTTGTGCCAAGATGTCCAAATGTCCGGCAACAGTGAACACAGGACAAAAACAAAATACACAGCTGACACAAATACCAGCTCAGCAGTCGGTATGAAAATGGAAAAGAGAGGTGGAGAAGGGAAGAAAAGACAGAAGGATTACAGGGTGGATGAAATGAATAAATCAAATAAAAAATAGAGGCACACATGAAACAAAACAGGATCGATGAAACAGTTACAGGTAGAAAGATGAGACAAAAAGAGAGAGAAAAAGGTCATTAAAAAAAGAACAAGAAGGACAGAGAGACAGTGAGAGATAAAAAGCCTGTTTGGGTTACTCAACCAGTTCCACACACATGGTAATAGTCAGGCCTCGTGTTCTGCGTGCTGCCATGGCAGTGCACACGGTTCAGCTTTCTTCTCTTTATCATGTCTCTAAATCTGGTCATCTTTACCTATCTTTGTCGTAATATCTAATATAGACCACGTCTTCCACTCACAAGGCTTTGGGGTGAGAGAGATACACAGAGAGAGAGAGAGGGGGAGAGAGAGAGAGAGAGAGAGAGAGAGAGAGACAGAGAGAGACAGAGAGACAGAGAGAGAGACAGAGATGTTTTGGCTAAGTACACAGACAGACAGACAGACAGACACAGAGCTCTTACCATGAGTGAGTGTCTGTTGGATGGGAGCAGACCGGTGCCGTAGCTGGTATTCAGGCTGCCCATGGCTCCATTGTGGGTGTGTGAGTGCGAGTGTGAGTGTGAGTGTGAATGTGAGTGTGTGTGTGATGGCGTGATGAGGCCGTGCAGGTCGCTATGGCCAACCGCGTGCCTCTGAAGGACGTGAATGGCATCATCCAGTCTCTCCAGCCGATCCTCTATACGATTCTGCTACAGAGACAGAGAGACACAGAGAGAGAGAGAGAGCGAGACACACAGACAGGCAAAGACAGAGAGAGAGAGAGAGAGAGAGAGAGAAAGAGAGAGAAAGAAAGAGAGACAGAGAGGAAAAGAGAGATTATATAATTCTACCTCTTACTGTATATTCAGTCTGCTACTAATCCTTCAGTAAAGCTTTGCTCTGCCTCATATAGGTCTATATATAAAAATGAGTGACACATTAAAGGAAACCTGCAAATATAAATAAGAGTAGTGCAGATGCTTCCAGACAGATATACTGTATAACACAGTTAAGTCATTAACGTCATACCATGCTCCGTTCTGTGCTATATACAACTGAGTTGGAGAAAATCTTTAACTATTTTAAATAAATATGCTCATAGATGCCTGATCCTACATGGCTTTCTATTCCTGATATGTACTTACTACATAAGCTAGAACATTACTTATAGTGTTTAGCATTAACCTGTACATTCTTGTTGTATTAATGACATTTAAAGAGGTGTATTTTAACATGAAACCTGCAGTTTGAGCATGTCTACACAGGGCCTGCTTGCTTAGCTTGTTACTGTTACTGACAAGATCAATAAACTTGTTGTGAATGTTGCTTCGCAGGAGTTCTGTGAAAGAAACTGTCTTACCAGTGAGTGAATAGGAGGCTCATAGTTTGGGGATGAGGCTCCCTGACCATTTCTGGACCAAACTGCTGAACTTGCAGCTATACAGAGAAAGAACGAGCGAGCAAGTGAGGGAGGGGGGGAAGAGAAAGAGAGAGACAGAGATTTGTTAATTTATTATTATCACCATCTTCCCTTTTGGGTGCTAAAGCATGTTCCTTAGGTGACATGGCCTCGGTTTCGAGCTATGTCTCATGTTGTTCTTCGGACTGTGGGCAGTCGAAAGACTTTTTTTTTGTGCTTTTCGGGTTTTCTTTTATTATTATTATTATTATTATTATTATTATTATCACCAGGAACCACCTGATGCGATTATACTACAATACCTAGATGCTGGTTTTGTGATTCTGTAAGTATCATGATTTTATAAATACCCCGATTTGGTATTACAACGTATTCTGCTTTGTTAAAACTTAAAATTTAAAGCCTTGAACCAAAATAAAAAAAAGTTTGTTAAGAACTGCAATTTTCTTCCCAAAAAATTCAAACATATAAATAAAGAAAATGAGTGGGGGGAAACAAATGTTTATGGTAATACATGATTCAATATCACCATCTTAATCAATCAATTAATTTAATCAATTATTATTATTATTACACATATGCATAAAATGAGTGAGAATGTAGAAAGCTTAAAATCCCAGTTACAATATATATTTTTTTTCATGATTAAAGTGTTGATTTCAGCTGAGGTGTTAAAGCTGACATATGGAAACAGTTGGTGTGATAAAGAGTAGCTGGAACAGATTTGGTACAAATGACAATATAGTGTGTGTGTGTGTGTGTGTGTGTGTTCTAGTCTCAGATGGCTTTGTGTGTATCTAGCTGACAGTCTTGCAATGAAAAGGTCTACGGAATATTCAAAATGACAGCAAGTGATGGCAACATACAATCACTGACATTTTCACTTGCATGACTTCTTACAAACATTTCTGAATGACATTTCTGAATCTTATGCACATGCAATGCACCCCCCCAACACACACACACACACACACACACACACACACACACACACACACACACACACAGCAACAGCAGGTGGAATCCGCATCTGCAGTTGCAGAAAACAGTAATTGGCAAATAGGAG
>JBCNYG010000003.1:8649416-8664036 GCA_039654305.1 Porochilus rendahli | reverse complement strand
AAATATACCTGATGCATTGTTTATATATTATTCTGCTGCATTGTTTAAAATCAAAATTTGGTTTGACTGAACATGATTTAAATAATAAACGGACAGGAGAATTCAGTGCTGAAATGGTTTTAGTACTACATGATGTAATGTGTACTATACCCTTTAAATCATTCACTTCTTTGGAGGGATGTGGGGCTCACAGATTGCAGTCTTCTAATGTCATACTGAGCCCCCCCCCACACCCGACACACACACGCGCGCTGTTAAAGTAGTGCAAATGACATCCAAAGACAAAATCTCAACATAGACCCTTATCTTTCAAGACTGAATCTCAAATGCTCAGAACCATTAATGTATTTGGTATAATAAATTGGAATAACAAATTTAATGAAAGTTTGTGAAAGTTAATGAAAATTTGGCAACAATTAAAAGAGTGTCAATGATGAGGTGACTGACGGTTTTTGGTTAGGCTAGAAATAAGTCATATCATCCTTCATGAATTACACACACCTTTTTCAACAGAGCTGTTACTGAGACAACAGAACAGCCAACTTCTTTTAACATCTTTAAAATGTTTTGGATTTACAGAGTTGACACCTTTAGCAGTTCTGTGGCAATGCAACATATTATGTTATTTGGTTAGTTTATAGCTGTGACACCCTCAGTGGCAAGTTCGATGCAGTTTCGAGCACTGGAGCCCCCCCACTGGGGCTGTGTTCTAAGCCCCCTGCTGTACTCTCTAAATATCTACAACTGTGTGGCCACTTCCAGCTCCACCAATATCTTTAAGCTTGCAGATGACACTGTGGTGGTGGGCCTGATCTCGAACAACGACGAGATGGTCTACCTAGAGGATGTTAGAAACCTGGAATTATGGTGCCAGCAGAACAATCTCCTCCTTAACGTCAGCAAGACTAAGGAGCTGACAGTGGACTTTAGCACAAAGCAGGAGAGGAATTACCCGCCCCTGACTACCATCGGGAGTCCAGTGGAGAGAGTGGACAGTTTCCGGTACCTAGGTGTTTACATCACACAAGACCTGACATGGTCCTGTCATGTTAACACCCTGGTGAAGAAGCTCCCGCAGCGTCTCTATCATCTCAGATGCCTGAAAGACTTTAAACTGCCCTCAAGGGCACCTGCACCATTGAGAGCATCCTGAAGGGAAACATCAGAGCCTGGTTTGGAAACAGCACCAAACAGGACGGGCGAGCTCTCCAGAGGGTGGTGGGATCAGCAGAGCGTACTATTCGTATAGAGTTTCCTGACCTGGAGACTATATACAGCAAACGGTGCTGGACCAAGGCCAGTAAGATAATCAAGGATCTCACCCATCCCAACAATGGACTCTTCTCTCTGTTACGGTCAGGGAAATGTTTCCGTTCCTTGAAAGCAAACACTGAGCGAATGAGGAGGAGCTTCTTCCCGCAGGCCCTCAACCAGAACACAGAAATGTCATCACAGGTACTGAGTTTAACCTGTGATGACATTTCTGTGTGGAGTTTGCATGTGCTCCCTGTACTTGCATGAGTTTCCTCACAGTACCCCAAGTTTTCTTCCAGTCCAAAGACATGCACATTAAGCTGATTTCAAAATTCCCCAATCTGTGAATGTGAGTCAGGTATAAACATACATTGCAAAAGTAGCAGTGGTTCATGAAGATCTATTTCTTGGATCAGGGTGCTTCTATTCAAATGTTAAATACATTATCTTTCTGCAGCAGTTAGAGAATCAACCTTGCTCTATTAAATGTTACAGACTGACTGAAGTGTATGTGGTTACAGCACCGTTGATTGGGTCACCCTGACCTTTTCTTTAAGGTCACAGAGGCCAATTAATAAAAAATGCCCTTTAACACTCAAGAGTCTGCAGTTGACCACGTGGGGGATACACCTAGTGTTCTGTGGCCAAAACGCATTTCTAATTAAATTATAAGATCTTGTTACCTTTCACATTGCTATTTTTATGAATGAATTTCATAATTAAAAACCCTTTTGGGGTTTCCCCCCAAGGTTTATAAGATTAATTCTTACAACCCTAGACATGTTGCTAAGCAGTCATACTATTTTACTAAAGTGAGAACAAATTATTCATTCATCCGTTCATTTTCTAAGCCGCTTAACCCTAATTAGGGTTACGGGGAGGCTGGCACCCATCTCAGTTTACTTTATATTACTATTGTTTTACAAAGTGTACTGCTTTTTTGGACCCATGGTATTTTGTGTGTTTTACTTGTCTTTTTGTCTGGACGAAGGCAGAGTACAATCTGTACAGCTCGCCAGACCATTGCAGGGCCAACACCATTCTCACCCACACCCAGGACCTTCTTGCTGTGTGGTGGATGTGCTAACCATTTCGCCACCAAGCCGCCTTAATTAAAAACAAGACCAAAAAAGATTATTTTTTTTCTCTTCTATTTATTCTCTATTAACCAGCTTGTTGTATGGCAGTTTTTCTTTTCTTTTAGTTCAATGTACAAGAAGACATACTTTACCAACACTGAGGTGGAATAACTTTACTCGTCTTCACAGTTCCCTGACCTCAACACCTCTCAACAGCTTTGGGATGAATTGAAATGCAGACTGCGCCTCAGACTTTCTCACCTGATATCAGTGTCTGATCACTAATGCTCTGTAGCTGAAGGAGTACATCTCTATGAGAACACTCCAAAATCTAGTGTTAAACCTTCCCAGAAAAAAAAGGGCTACAATAACAGAGAACGAGCACTAAATCTAAAATAAGTTCAATAAGCCCATATGAGTGTGATGTTTAACTTATCTCTGCCATCTCTGGGCGAAGACAGGATAGACCCTGGACAGCTCGCCAGTTCATCACAAGGCCAACACACACAACCACTCCAACTCACAACTAAGGGCAATTTGGAACAGCTAATTAGCCTAATGTGCATGTATTTGGACTGTGGAAGGAAAACAGAAAACCCAGAGTAAATCCCATGCAATCACAGGGAGAACTTGCAAACTTAACAGAGAATTGCCTGAGCCCGAAATTCAAACCCAGGCTTTCTTGCTGTGAGGCAGATGTCACTGTGTCACCAATATTAATACAGTTAAATAATAATAATAAAACAGGCTTTTTTTTTGGACACAGGAAATATTACTGGATTTGCTAATATGCTGAGCTGCACCTTCCCTTTCTCCACCTTCATGATTGAAGTGCCCTTGGACAAGGGACCTAACTCCCAAATGTGTGACAGCCCACTCCTCCAAGTGTGTGTGTGTGTGCTCACATTGGATGGATTAAATACAGTCAGTTGTACCTTGCAGGATTAATACAATATGACAAAATAAAATAAATAAATAAACAACAAAGTCATGCAGGGACACAAAGTACTCTGAATCCACTTTTGATAGCTGACGAGCATCATGCTTGGGTTTGGTTTATCTCAAGCCACTCTTCACCCAAGTTCAGTGGAAACTGTCAAGAATTGACTGGAAAATATCTGTAAATAGTGTAACATGTTAAGAGTAATAAGCACTGTTACAATACAAAAAAAAATATTTAATCAAGTTTTACATTTTCCAAACTAGATTAAAACATTAACAATAGAAAAACATCTCAGAATAAAGACATAAAGGAACAGGGTTCTGTTGTATAATTCAGGTTATATATCTTCAAGAGTATAATGTCAATCTTATTCAGCATGTCATTCAGTGACAATAACCAGCACTGAAAAAGCAAAAAGCTAACGCAGGGAGCTCAGCCATATTCACATGGTACATCAGCATACATATACTAAACTATTTTAACCTTGCATTAATTGAAAGACATTCTCACAAATCTGAGCCTAAAAATAAAAAATCTTTCAATACACGGTTAACCTACAGTCCGGGACTCTGATATAGCTCTCACTGTTTGAAATGTAATCAACTTGCAATGAGGTAAAACTTCATTGCATACAATGTCACAGTTATGTGCAGAAGCTCCTCAGGGAGCAGCACCATTAATTCTTTACAGTGCATTTTTTTTTTTACCAGTGTGACTTATTGTGGGATTGTGATCAGGTGCTAATTAAATTTTTGTCTTTATGTAAATATTTCTCCATGTCACCAACATCATAGACAGCTCATTAACAGTCATGGAACATCTCACAGTTTGCATATTTTCCTGTACTGACCAAATCTTTGTATTTACATGGTAGTTGGTGTACATTATTAGCCTCTTTGAAAAGGTTTCTGTGTGGAGTGTCTCTTGATTCATTCTGTGGAGTCAGTCAACACACTGCAGGTACGAACTCTGAAAACTTGAATTCTCTTGAAAGGATAGACTGGGGAGAAACTGTGCAGGGAGATAAAAATCTGAATTAAATATCATCGAGGAGTATTCTAGAGTGGTTTTGGCTCCTTCAGGGTTCACACACTTACACTTTACACCTGATAGTCATTACCAAAGTGGCGCACTGGGGCATCAGTCATAGATAGGTAGGTATTCCTCATGCTGGGTGAATACTAAAAAGAAGGAGGAAAAGGAGAAGCATAAAACAAGAACTGTTAGCTGCCAGTTGTCTGCCATCACATGATATAATATTATTTTTTTATTAAATAAATAATTGATTAAATGATCCAAAACTGAACAATTTTAGATGCACCGTGAGATCATTGTGATATTCAGAATATAAGCAATGGCAGGTAGAAACACTTTCAGAAGCATTTCAAGCAGAGGTGATGATGTGAGACTGAGGAACACTTGTATACAATATCCTGAGTAATACTTGTATATGCATCTGTGGTTTAAGGGTACACAGTGAACGAAGTACCATCTTGTGCATGTAACTGTACTGAGACCTTCCAACATAATCACCAAGTGACCACATGGTGTAGTATTTAATATATATACCACTGCTATAGCCCCATGTTTTCCATGTCATCTTTTCACCAGGTTTTCATCAGAATGGACAGATTATCCCATCAATAAAGTTTTTCTTCTCTGACAGCACGGATATAACATTCAGTGCATCAGGGTGGGGTGGCATGGAGGTGCAATGCTTAACACTCTTGCCTTACAGCAAGATGGTCCTGGGTTGGAGCCCTGTCGCTGTATATTGTGCATGTTTTCCCTGTGCTTGAATGGGTTTCCTCTAGGATACTCATGTTTTGTCCCACGGTCCAAAGATATGTGCATTAGGTACACTGGCTTCTCTAAACTGCCCATGATTGACTTTGTTTATTTGTGTCTGGATTAACTCTGCCATTAACAGGTGACTTGCTCAGCGTGAACCCCCTCTTGCCTGAAGTCAAGCTTTCCCTTGAGCGTTATGGATAATGAGTTAATGACTGGTTCAGAAAGCATGAGGAATCATTTTCACACATGAATTGGCATCACAGAGTCCTGACATTAACCCTATTGAGAATCTTTGGGATGTGCTGGAGAAGACTTTCTGCAGTGATTTGGCTCTCCCACCCTCAATACCAGATCTCAGTGTAAAATGAACATAACTCATGAGGTAATCGAAACAATGCGATGGCAAAAATGCATACTGTAAAGCTAAAGACACCCAGTGTACTTCATCATACAGCCTCTTTGTGACTTTATTGGAAGGTTTTGCATGCACTTGCACAAGGAGGTGTCTAGGTGGCTGTCAAGTTAGAAGTGATGACACTGAACAACAACAACACAGCAGTTAGACAAAGCTCACACTACTGAGGAGACGACACATATCACGACTAATTTATTCCATACCACACATTCAAACTGACTCTGCTGTAAAATATACTGATGATGAGTGTAGAACACCTGCACTGTTGAACCACAAGGCACTACCTAAGAAAAAAGCGGTAACGAGAAGACGAAAGACATGGGCAAATTATGCAGACACTGTAATTGTTAAACCCACTTACTGTATCTACATGTCTGTAGATATAAATCCAGAAAGGAATAAAGGAAGGAAAAAGTAAATTAATTTTTAACATTAGACTGGGTTCATATTAGTCCTTCTATAAAATAACAGCACATCTAACATGGGCCCTTTTCTGAAAATGTTGAGTTGATGAATAATACTTTTACCACTTCTATCTCATGCACAAACTGAGTTTACTGGAAGTTTGATTCATCATCTCTATAGACACATCACACTTGCTCCCTTTCCACCAGTGAGAACCAGTTCAGGGCTGGCGCTACTGTTGGTTCAGACTTGGGTCAACTTGAGAACTTTTAAAGAAAGAGTCTGCTTATCCACAAACTAGAGAACCATTGTAGAGCCATTTCATCTGTCACTAGTATATACTGTACATCATCGCTTAACCAGCAACACTCTTGACAAGCACTCTTGTTTCACACAAAAACACACAAAAAAATTACCATAATGTACCGTAGAAGCCAAAACGGCCTGAACGGAAATCATTTTGTAGACAATCTTAATTATTTAACTAAATTAAAACAATTCTGTAGAAAAAAGTCAATGACTGATCTCATGTTGCTGGAAAAAGTTTATTATAGCTGATCCTACTGAATTGGCAAGTATTCAGTTAATGGGCAAAGGCTTTTACACATGGCTGATGGAGGTGTTGGTGAGTTTTTGACCTTCAGTAAATCACAAGATCATTTGAAAACTATGTATTGGGTCTTTGTTTAATTCTTCAGAACCACTTAATCCTTCTAAGATCATAAGAATCTCAGACGACTCTGGACGAAGGCGGGATTCATCTTGAATATATCTGCTAGACCATGCCAACACAAACACAACCATTCGCACTCATATCAGGGGGATATGGAAGAGCCAATTAGCCTAAAGTGCATGTCTTTAGTCTGTGGGACCTAAAGGAACCCACACAAGCACAGGGAGAACATGCAAAGCCATACTGAAATGCCCAAGTCAAGTCGAAGACTCAAACTCAGGACCTTCTTGAGGTGGACTTGCAAACCACTATGCCACTGTGCCGCATTATTTTGTATATGTATTATACCTAATTAGTTTGGAGATGAGAGATGGTTAATCCTATTAGGGTCTCGGGGAAGCTGGCATCTATCTCAGCCAACACTGGACAAAGGCAGGGTACACCCTGAAAAGCTCATCAGTTCATTGCAGGCCAACACACATAACCATTGACACTCGCACCTAGGGGCAATTTGTAAGAGTCAATTAGGTTAATGTTCATGTTTTTGAACTGTAGAGGGAAACCGGAGTACCTGAACAACCCACACAAGCATGAAAACATAATAAAAAAATAAAAAACAATAAAATAATTATACATAAGCCATTTTTGTCCATATAATGCATTTGTAATGTTGGATTAAGCGGTTCAGAAAATGATTGAATAAATGAATATATATATATATAGTTTGTGTTACTTTTTTATTGTAAGTTTAATCATAAACCATCAAATGGATGGTTTATTGCTTTATTCTACAATTTAATAAGCATTTATATAATGTTCTTTTCCTCTGCTTTTAATGCTTTTCTTTATTTAATATTTTATAATAAGAAACTGACAGACAAAAGAAAATCATTAAAGACAAAGTGGAGGCATGTGTTGCTTCTCCCTACTACCAGTAGGGGGCAGTCTTACACTAGCCTGAAAACATTAATTCTTTATTATTTTACCATATACAGAAAAATGTGGTTTCAAATGATAAGGCTGGCTGATGTATAGCACAGAGGTTTTTCCCAACATACCGAGGGTGGTGGTGAACCTCTTCCAATTAGTGGCACATTTTCATATCGAGGATTCCCCGCAAATAACATAGACTGATTCCTGATTGATAAACAGAGACAATAATAAGCAAGGCATGGATATAGATCCAACCACTGGGATGTTTATGTTTCAAACAGATTAACAAGCTCATGTAAAGTGCATAACTTTAACATGTTCTTTCTTCTAGTTTGAATAAACTGCATCAGGATAAACTCACATGTACTCTGGAGGTGGAGCGGTGGAGGTGGCTGGTGGCGGTGGGTGCAGGCTGCTCTGGCTGCCCAGGCTGCTGCTGTAGCTGCAGAAGCTGTGCACATTTGTGCGGCTTGTGTTGTATGGGGCCATGCGCCGTGACTGTGGGTTAAACGGGTCCTCCTCATCTACGTCATCAAAGTTCCTGTCACTGAGGGTGTAGAAAGCAGGCTTAGCTCGGGGTGCTATAGACATCAGCATATCCGTTCTCAGTCACCTTTGTCAGTTTTTTTTTTGGCAGTTTTAAATATTAATAAATTTCTCTTTTTCATACTGGTGATAATTAGTTAGGGGAGAGGTTAGCATTTAAATATAAACTCTTATTTTGTCTATTTTTTTGGCAATATCAATTCAAGAGAAAAGCACTTTATTTCATGAGCTTTATTTCATGCTGCCATTTGGAAATCTTTTGTATCAAAGGAAAGGTTATGAGGATACTTATCTTGGTGTTAACCAAAAAACCTTGGACTCCTCAGCAATAGACGAAAAAAAGGTCTGGTACTTGGACTTTCCTGTTGGATACTGGGTATATGTGGATGGATTTATGTTTGGAGGAAGCCAAACGACAGCTTTAACCCACAATGTATGCTGCCAACTGCTAAGTACATTTGGGGATTCATAATTATATGGGCAGCCATCTAGTGGAAATTATTACATTCAGTGATTGCTTTGCATGAATGCATAATAAGGAACAAATATGAGGCAATTTTACAGGACCAGGTGCACCCTGTAGTGCAATCACTCTTTCCTAATAATGTTTTAGTGCTCTCACGAGTGTCTTGATGAGCACTAGAATAAAGTTCTTCTATGGTTTGCCCAATCACAAAATTTAAACATTGTTGAACCTTTATGGCAATGTATGGAGCACAGATTTTGAAGTAGTCATCCACTTCTATCACCCTTGAAACGACTCAATTACTTCTTTTTTCTTCAGGATGGTTGATTACCCCATTCATGACTTACATGACAGCAGCACAAGAAGCAATAAAACTTTTTGAAAGAAAGATCTTTCCCATAATAACGTCCTTCATATTAATACACTCCTATGAGCATTTCATTTCATATTTCAATCACGGAAACTCTGGAGTTCATCGCAGCCATCTCTGGGCGAAAGGCGAGGAACACCCAGAACAGCTTTTCAGACCATCACAGGGACAACATAGACACACAACCATTCAAACTCACATTCACAGTCAGGGGCAATCCAGAATATCCAATTAGCTTAATGTGCATGATTGTAGGAGGAAACCAAAGTACACTTCACCCTCGATTTCCCGTACCCCTATTTCCCGAATTTCGGATTTCCCGGACAAAATCTGGTAACGAATATCAATTTTGTATTGCTTGAAAAATGCTCGGACAAGTCCGGAAATCGATAATGAAAGTCCGTGTTGGTCAGGATTTTTCAGCTTCCCTCCTGTCCGGCCCGTTCCCGTCCGAGTGAATGGACTAAAATGAAGCAGCAGAGGGGCATGAAATAATGTCTGATGAACAGATAGTGGCATCAGTGATGGGAGAGCGAAGTGAAAGTGAATATAGTGACGATGAGCTGGAACTCACATTAAACCTGAATGTGATAAAAGAATGTGAAGATTTACTCCTTAAGTTCATGAAAACGGTTACAGTAAATGTCCGGGAATGGATAGGGACCTCAGACATTACCGACTGCCAGACTTTAAAGGTTCCCAGACAGTCTATCCCCCCTAATAATCCAGGAAATCAAAGGCGAAGTGTACCCGGAGAAGACATACACAAACACAGGGAGAACATGAAAAATGACCATTTTGTGAACTGTTTTTTTAAATAATGAAATACCCTCCTCCCCACCCCCATTAAGAAATTGATCATAAGTATTTATATTTCTAAATAACAGGTGGACAGGGTGATAGACTTAATTTTCTGACCAAAACAGTGTGAGGTTACCTGCTGACTACAAGGATAGCTGCTCTTGGAATCGTGCACAACATAGCGCAGAAAGCACACGCTGTCAGCAGGGAGAAGAGGCAGAGGTAGAGGAGGCCCTCCACCCCATCATAACACAATCCCACCAGGGCATCCAGATAGTCCTTCCATGGAAACACACACACACACACACACACACACACACACACACACACACACACACACACACACACACACACAAACCCACAGTTTACTTAAGATTACATTATGTGAGACAGATATGTGCTACATGCTATAGATGTGCTCCTCACTTTATGCAGACTGCGACAGTCCAGCAAGGCTGTCAGCTGGTGTAAGCTAACTTCTGTCGTGTTCAGGAGACCTTGAATATCCAACAGATCCCTCTAAAAAATGTGTGAAAAAATGTCATTATTTCTGTTTAAATGAAAAACAATACACACTACATGTGAGGCAGAATAGAGCTCTTACTTGAGCAGTGGGGAAGATAGAGGGAGAAACCTGGAGCAAGCCTTGGATCTGAATCTGCATGGTTGTCAGGGACCTCTGGAAGATGGTCAGTGACTGCAACACAGGGGACAAGATTTAAACATATTTATGTTGTAGTTTCCCCCAGTTTGAGGCACTTTCTTCCATAAAAAGGTATATCCTCCTGAGACCCAAAAATTTATGGTGTGTGTCTTCTCATGTCTTCGCACCACTTCTGCCCCTCACCACCCAATAACTATTGAACTTGATCACTATGTTCAAAAAAGAAGAAGTTTGGCAAAAGAGTGATACCTAATGGCTTTCATATGAGGATCTTAGAAGGACATACACACTATATGAGAACAGTGGGGTCTCTGGAGGATATTACAGTGGTATGAAATGTTTAGGGATTCAATTTTAATTTGTATAGTCAAACATCTTCAACTTCAATGTCCAGTAAATATTCATGTTGTAAAAAAAATCTAATTAAAAAATTTTATTCTTACTGCTTTTTTTTCAAAGTATGCAAGAGACCTTGAAACATTTCTGTACTTTGACCCTCCCTGAAAAAGCTAGAATCTGAATACGCATGAATATGCAATTTGGAGATGCCACCTGTCATCCAAAAAGCTGGCTCTTAACTGCTGGTAAAATAGCTCAAATCTGTCACTTGTGTCGACACAAGTGGCATTTCAGTATCCATTTTGGATTCTATTGTTGACGTACTGCATTTAAGTTTGCATTTACTGTTTCATTCATTTCTGGTAATGGCTTTATCTTGGTAAAAGTTCACAATGGATCCTGGGCCTTCTCCTGGAACCACTGAACATGAGACAGGAATAAGTTCAGGATTCACATACACTCTCATTCATTTATACCTAGGGGTAAATTAGAGCAGCCAGTGCACTCACCAGCAGGTTTTGGGAGATGGTTTTGTGTTGTAAGGTTGCTTCTTTACTTGTAACTAAATTAGTCATAAAGTACCATTGACACAGGAGTTTGTTTATCATTTACATTAGCTAACATACTTTGTACATATAGGTTTTGTGTCTTTTCCTCATCATCCTGTAAATATTTGGATAAATGTGAGATTAGATGTAAGATGTAAATGTGATTAAATGTAAGAGTTTGCATGGTCTTCCTGTGCTGGTGTGGGTTTCCTCTGTGTTCTCATTTTTCCTTCCACATCTTAAAAATATGCACATTTGCATATTTGCATAACTGGATCTTCCAAATTGCCCCGAGTGTGAATGGTTGCTTGTGTGTTGACCCTGTGATGGTCTGTTGAGCTGTTCAGGGTGTACCCTGCCTTCACCCAAGTTTACCCTGCCTTCACCTTCACTGTCCGTGACCCTAATAGGATTAAGTCAGTGTGTGCCTATAGCTTAGAGAGCTCATAGTTACCACTACTTGAATTAGTTTCTTAATAGGATAATGAGAAAGAGTGCTTTATATGGGAAAATATAAATTTGCTGTGGCAACAAAAGTGACCCAAGCACCTGTTTATTGTTGACTTGTACACATATTTTTATTGTTAGAATCAGCCATCAAAGAGGAATTAATACACGAACCGCTTAGCTCAGGGCCACTTTAATGAGTACAGTTTATGCCACATTTTACTATAGGCTTCTGCTTACTTAATAAACAATCATAAAGCAGTCTAGTGCCAACGAAATAAACTAGAGCCCACATTTGGCAGGATTCCCACAGGAAGCCAGACAAAACTAATTACCACAAAACCCGTAGACTAAAGGATTCCATTTGATTCAAGTTTATTCTCATATCTTCTTTAAGTAATTAAATTAGCCATGCTGATATTTTAATCATGCCATAATAATGGGGTTAACACAGAGCATTCTCTCAATTAACCGGTGCAATTATGCCATGGGCCCCTAATAACAGCTCTGTCTGCGAGTTCATAAGCAAAAAGAATTCAACGCTTACCTGCTGGAAAGGATTGGATAGAGTCTGGCTGCAGTAAAGATAGTAATGTGATACATCTGTAAGACACAGCGAGAGGGGGGAGAAGGAGGTTTTGTTAGTAACATCTTATTCTATTGCTTGCACATGTTTATTTTAATAAACTGTATATAAAAGAACCGGTGTATAAGATGCTGTGTATTAATCCTCTGATCTGTATAGAGGAAGCTGTACTAAGCCCACTTGCCCTGACTCAGGAAGTCCTTCGATTGATTCACAAGAAATTTGTCAGGGGCCACACAAAAGTCACTGGCACCCTAGGAAAATAAAAGTAAAGTGAATCATAATGTAGAAGATCCATATCAGGAAACATGATTTGCATGAGAGTCAGTTAGCTGATGTGGGTATTGGAGAAAGAAAAGCAGTGCAATATAATCAATGTAAATGCAGTATAAATACCTCCTCTCAGGCATTTTACAGAGACAGATGTGTGTAATTCTGCCAATATTAGTTGTATTGCACATTCTATATCCTACACCCAAGACAAGAGGTTAATATCATCTGTCTCCAGAGTTATATCTGAGACACTCAGGCAAGGAGGGGTGTGTGTGATAAAAGAAGAAGCCGGTTACAAGCAATGTAATGAGAGATTTTATAAATAACCTTTCATAAGCTTTCAAAGATACTGATGCATGTGTTGTACTGCACAATTGGAGTCTTTCTCCTTGCTACATTCTTAATATTGTATATAGCACATATCTCTTTCTACACTGGACATAAAGAAAAACTGTGAAAAGATTTCCCATACCAACTGTAGTTACACTCAGAATGGAGAGTTCACTTTTCATGGCAAAAACTAATTAAACCAACAGTACAACTGTGTCCTGAGATACAGCGCTAGCAACCAAAGCAATAATTATTTTAAGAAAAACGATTCACATAGGATGGAAGTACATTTAGGATGCATTAGTATGCAATGACACTACAGTGGCCTCAGGGGGTGATAAAGAAAGAAGTAGAACCCTAATATTAATATAAATTTAAGGGAAAATGAAAGGGAAAAGTTTTTTTCAGTAGTGTGAGTGTTTGAACATATTTTATCTATCATAATTTCATTGCCCTATTCTCCTCTGTCAATGTAACACCAATTTTATACTACTGTGTGAATATTTATTTCAGGTCCCTTTCCCATATTGCTGTCATTATGGATGAGCTAGAATTAAGTGCTTGCATTATTGAAATCTCACAGTGCATTATACAGACATAATTAATAAATCCACAACAGAAATGGAAAAGATTCACTGCATCAGAGGACAAGATAATCTTAAATAACAGAGCAAGGGCCAGTCTGCTTCATGCTACTTTATTCCACTTAGTGTTTGTTCTATATATTTTTTAAAAATTCATTCTAAATGATATTTTAAGCTACAATATCTCATAACCACCATATTTACTATTGATGAGATAAAAGTGCTTACTTGAATGCAACCATGTGACCTACAGCAAGCTACTACCATGCGATAGCTATAAAAAAAAAATAACATTATGTGTAAATTACCGTCTCGAAGTGCCATAACCATAACGGACATGTGCAATAACCATGAAAATGTTTGACTAGTCCTAAGAGGGACCTCAACAGGCAGCAGAACACAGACCACCAGAGGTGTATCTAAAGATAGTTAAATGTCTGTGAGAAGCACACATCTGTGGTTAGCTGGTATAATGTAGGCTAGCATAATGGTGTAGTGGTTAGCATGCCTCACTACTAGAAGGCCCTGGGTTCCTGTCTCATGCTCGGGCATTTCTGTGTAGAGTTTGCATGTTTTCCTTGTGCTTGTTTGGGTTTCCTCCAGGTACTCCGGTTTACTCCAACAGTCCAAAGACATACAGGCTAATTGGCTGTTCTACACTGAAATTTTCACCTAGGTGTGAGTGTGGGTGAAATTTTTGCATGTGTTGCCCTGTAATGGTCTGGCAAGCTGTTCAGTGTGTACCCCTGCCTTCACCCAGTGTCAGCTGAAATAGGCTTCTGCCTCCCCACGACCCTCGTAGCATTTTACAAATGAGTGAGTGATGACAGCAGGGGTGGAAATTAACACTAGTTCGCTGGCCTGTGGCGAGTCAAAAATCTGTAGGGCAAGTGAAATTAGCTAGCAAGTCATCCTGCTGGCGACCCGACAAATCCAACAGGCAAAGAAGATACAGTGTTCCTGACCAGTAAATATGAAGGAGGACTAATATAGTCCTCACTAGTCCTGTTGACCAGTAGCTTAGTTCTGCTAAATTCCACCCCTGTGAGGGTGAGTATTATCCATTTCATTCATTCATTCATTCATTCATTCAATTCCTAATTAGGGTCGCGGGGAGGCTGGCGCCCATCTCAGCTGACTCTGGGCGAGGGCAGAGTACACCCTGGACAG
>JBCNYG010000003.1:8583436-8596172 GCA_039654305.1 Porochilus rendahli | reverse complement strand
GAAACCCATGCAAGCACAGGGAGAACATGCAAACTCCACACAGAAACGCCTGAGCTGGGAATCGAACCCAGGACCTTTTTGCTTTTTTCATAACCCCCAATCAATTCAATTCAGTTTTATTTTATTTGCATTGACATTGTCACAAAGTAGCGTTACATAGTAAAATTAAATTAGGGAGAAATCTAAAAAAAATTTTCTACAACCCCCTACACACCCTACAGTGGCAAGGAAAAAATCCCTCAGTCCCTCAGACACTAGGAAGAAACCTTGAGAGGAACCAGGCCCTTAAAAACATTTAACTGACTTTGTTCAATCATGTACATTTATCTTGAAGAAGGCTTTAGGCTCCACCCACTGTCTTCAACCACATCATATTTTATATTCCTGAAAAGCTTAGATTTTGATATTGATTTCTTAAATTTATGTGCCAATGTGATACACATGCATTCATAACCTACACGAACCCCACTAGTGGAAAAACATGAAACCATTTCATGCTTTTAAAACCCACTTATGCAGAACTGTGCAAAAGCACATACAGAAGGAAATGCAGTACAGGAAAGGATACCTTCAGCGGTAATTCAATTAAATGTTCCTACATAAAAAAATGAAAGGATTTGGAAGGGTGATGTTGAGCTTAGCACGTCCGCCTGACAGCAAGCAGGGCCTGGGTTTGAGTCCCAGACTCAGTGTAGACTTTGCATGTTCTCCATGTGCTTACGTGGGCTTCCTCTGGGTACTCTGGTTTCCTCCCACAGCCCAAAGACATGTAAATTTTTTTCAATTCTGCTAACTGGCGATTTCAAACAGCTCCTAGGTGTGAGTGTGAATAGCTTTGTATGTGTGTTGCCCTGCGATGGTCTGGTAAGCTGTCCATGGTGTACCCCACCTTCGCCCCGTGTTGGCTGAGATAGGCTCCAGCCTCCTCGCCACCCTAATAGAGGATTAAGCGGGTTGGCTAAGGATTGAACGAGTGAGTGAGTGAGTGAGTGAGTGAGTACATTAATACTGCTATAAAGTAGTGCACATTCATAAGTAAAAACAAAATCAATATTTGGTGTGATTACCCTTTACCTAACAATTAGGAGTCATGGGGCAAACTGGGCAGTTTTTTTAAAAATAAATTATCTGGTACTTTCTCACAGAACCTGTCACAGGTCTGGAGACTTTGGCTGCACCTTTTTCCATGAATGATGTGCCAGACAACTAATTTGGTTTCTAATAAGGTTTTTAAACTGACTTCATAAAATAAAGTCGTAAAAATAGGCTACCTAAGAGTGTTTATATAAAGAGTGAAGACACAGAACGCCTCTCTTTTCCATTTTCCGATATTTAAAACATACCCACGGAAAGGATGTCGGTGTTCTGGGTTTTCTTCGGAACTGATCCGAACACACACGAAGCTATTTTTAAGTGAGAACAAAAAAAAGTTTGAGCTCCTCGCGCGCTGGCCTGAAAGCCCAGTTACTGAGGCGAGGCAGTCACGCGCTCTCTCCTGAGACCTGAGAAACAAGCACGCGCTTCATTTCCCTCAAAAAAACAATAAAAAACGCCACTTCTTTAATCCTCTCACCTTCTACATTCCTTCGACTGACGTGTGAAGTTAATAAATATGAAACTGACCTGCTGGTAGTTTACTTCCCCCGGTTTAAAGGCACTGTCCACTGCTTGGAAATGGAAATTAACGTGTGGGAAGTTATGGAGCCAGTACGTCCACCACGGGGCCACGTAGTCCTGTCCAGCGAACGCCATCCCGAACAAACAAATCCTCACAGTTCACTTTTACACCAAAGTAAACGAGTCCCACAGGAATGTATGCTCTCGGTAGTTTTAAAACTGTGCCAGACGCCGCCTAAACACATTTCCTCTTTACCATAAAACACACAGGAGCCCCTGGACTCGGTCTACATCCGTTATCCCGTGTTGATTCAGCACGCGCTCGCACTCCGCGAACTTGCCTCAGGACCACTTGCCTGCTCTGCGCGCGTCCTGCGGTCAATTCTAACGCGCATGCGCAAAGAGGGAGCGCATGTTAGACTTCCTTGGTTATTATTGTTCTTTAAATGTTAATGGTTTTGGAAACAAATCCACATGCCTGTAATTTTGCATTAGTCCATATTATATATAGGAAATGGTTAAATTTTATTTAAGAATATTTTTGAAGAATGTGTGAACAGGTATAAGGATTTACTGCTTAATAATCCTCATGAACTGTCGTTTTGGCTCTGTTAGGTGAACAGACCTGGATATATGAACCATTTTAATCAAAATGGCAGCAAAAATGCGTTTAATTATCTGAGCTGTTTATGAAATCTATGTGTGTGTGTGTGTGCAGGGTTGCCAACTTTGGGTACATGGCTAGAGTGAGATTTGTTGTCAGGGGCTTAATCGCACATATGCACACTACATCACAAACACATATATGCAGTCAGTTCTCAGTCACTCACTCACTTGTTTGCTGAACCGTTTAATCCTACTACTAGGGTCGCAGAGGCTGGAGCCTATCTTAGCCGACACTGGGCGAGGGCTGTGTGCTCCCCAATCAGTTGGCCCGACCACCACAGGCTTATTAACTATACATGAAATACAGTGTTATCTTTTGGAAATCAGTCACAATTTCTTTCTGTAACCATTTCCCTACTCCTGTTCCCAAGTGTCAGTGACCCCACGTTTGGAGCGTTGATATTAGTAATTAGCATCATCTTGATTTTTATATTTCTATTAAAATTGTATGCCTTCATTTGTTCATATTCGACTTTCACTTTATATGAATCGGTGCCAAATTTTCACACATGCACAAGATTGCTCCTCTGGTATTATTATTATTATTAGTATTATTATTATTATTATTGTTGTTGTTGTTGTTGTTGTTGTTAAATTGGTAAAGCAGGTGAATAAGAGATACTAAGCTGGGAGCTAGGGTGGCTTCACATTGCAAAATGAACTGATGGATTAGGCTTTAGATCTGTTCTCCTGGCTTCATCTAATAATCCTGCATATTCTTCTGCATCTTTGCATCCACCCTCATCTCTGATTTAGCAGCCTTGTGACAATTTCTTTTCATTCAATTGTCGTTTAATCCTGCTAGGGTCAGGGCGAGGCTGAAGCCTCTGGGTGAAGGTGGAGTACACCCTTAACAACTCATCAGTCCATCGCAGGGCAACACACCCACACATAGCCATTCACAATCAAATCTAGGGGCAATTTGGAACAGCCAGTTAGCCTCATGTGCATGTCCTTTGACTGTGGGATATACTCACTCCCAGATATAATTTATAACAGTATTAGTAGTGAGAAAATAATGGTTTGACAGCTCAGGGCTGTGGTGGTTGACTATAAATTGCACTAACTAACTTACCAAAATAGTGGAGAGGCGGAGGTGGCTGCTGGGGGGCATAACCAATCTGTCTTAGATGATATCTATGAGGAGCAACATTGGCACGTGCCAATCATGCAATAATCATTAAACTTATAACATGTCAAGGACTGATTCTAATCAAGAAGGTCTTGGGGTTGAGTTCTATGTGGCATTTCAATGTGGAATATGCATATTCTTCCTGTGCTTGCATGGATTTTCTCTGGGTACTCCGGTTTCCTCCCACAGTTACAAGCCATGCATATTAGGCAAACTAGCTGTTCCAAATTGCCCCTGGGTGTGAGTATGAGTGTCAATGGTTGTGTGTGTGTGTGTGTGTGTGTGTGTGTGTGTGTGTGTTGGTGCTGCAATGGTCTGGCGAACCTGTAGTCGGCTTTTTTGTAAAGTGTCAGCTCAGATAGGCTCCAATCTTTCTGTGACCCTAATAGGATTTATAGGATTCATCAGATCAGTGAGAATGAATATTCACTATTATTTAATTCACCTGTTATTGACTGATGATGTGTGCATTATTAAGGGTGTATACAGACTTTATGCATAGTGTTCAGAGGTTAGGTTTATGATTCTGATGGCCAGAATATAGGCAATACTACATATAAAAAAGGAATAAATGAATGAACGATTAAATATGTGTTATCCCACAGGGTCTGTAGGGGATAATGTTTGTGCCTTTATTTTTATGCTCAGTAGTTTGTAACACTTAATGGATTTGGTCAAAGTACTAACACTCAGGAGTTTTGTATAATTAATCGATTATGCATGTATAACACAAGAATAATTGCTCTATCAGAAATGTAATATGAGGCCAGAGGTGTGGTAGTAATGTTTATTTCAAGGGTTTAACTTCCTGCATGCACCATTTTTATGCTTCTACACTGGTCAGACATTTTCTGATTTTAATAAAGTGTTTACTTCAATTATACAATACTTATCTAAGCACAGTCAAGTGTTTAAAGTGTTCATAAAAAACAGATATTTTTTAAACATGGAGCAGGGCCGTGCAGTAAGTTTAACATGTTTAAAATACACTTCGAATTTTAAAGGACGCTGTGTGAGATTGCATCGCAAAAGACCAATTTATTGTATCCAGGTCACGTCTAGTCTCAATGGATCAGGGTATTAGGCCATATCAAAACCTATCCCGTAGGCTGTCTCACAGATATGGAGCTCTCATTGCTAGAGAGACTGAAATGCTGCCTTAAGGCATGTTATCAAAGAACAGAGTGTGCATAAATAAATGAACTGACCTTCATATAAAATGAACAGGACACTGATCATGTTGGTTAAAAATCTATTTGACCTCTATGAGGTCATCCATATTACCTTTCCTTGCACTTATTCTCATCTTACACTTGTCCCACTGCATTTATGTCACTTGTTCCTTTGTGTGTTGTTCCTGTGTATGTTTAGCATGAAGTCCCATGCTCCTGGAGGTTTCTCTTCCCCTCCTGCCATATTCTAGTATTATACATGGATGGACTGCTGTTTAAAAATCAACTTTATTTATTTATTTATTTGATTATTAATTATTTTTTTATTATTTTTACAATTCATCCTATCTTGCAAGCTGTTATAATTACAGCCAATTATTTACGCCAGGGTGTCACTTTGAACAGCATGGCCCAATGTGCACCAGACGTTTTAAATTTTTTCTGTTTTCTGTAAATTAGGTAATTAGGAAAAATACATCATTTTGAGCAAAAGATACTATAGCACATTAACATTAAAGCTATAATAAAGAAGGAGGTTTGTGCAATTAATATTTAATAATCCAGTGAAAGCTGAAAAGCATGCCCACCTTCAGAATGGAGCTGAAATCTCCCACAGGTTCTGAGTATAGTCATGCTGAGTGACAGATGAGCTTGGAAGTGAAAGAAATCCCAGACATCTGGAGCCAAAGTAATGAGATTTGAGCACAAGTAAACAAAAGCTAATAATACAAAATTACAACCAAGAGAGGGGTGAAATCAAACCCTGTAAAACTGACCCAGTTCCGCTTCAAATGAACTTATTTTCCTCTCACGGTAAACTAGTCATGACTCATGGCAGATTATTTAAACTGACTTGGTGTCTAAAGGATAAGGCCATCAGGAATGCCCAGGCAGGACAGCAGATTAAATACAGGTGATGACCCCATGAACAAGGTTGTTCAAGGTTGACATCTGCTGGACAAAAGAGGCAGTTCAATTGATTATGACTATGCTAATACCATTCCTGAATAATAGGATGTAAACCAGTATCTCACCCCTTACCTGTAGCATTGGAACATTAATCTGAAAAAGACTTATAATACAAATGTTTATTGTTAATGTAATAATGCACTCACAAAATTGTAAACCTACAAACAAAAATTATAATAAATAATATAATTAAAGATTATGATATCAGTAGAAAAAATAACGTCTTCCTCATTAATGCACATCAGAAAACACCTAATCCTGTCTGTGATTTTGTATATTTGCATGTTTTCCCCATGCATTCATGGTCAGATAGTTTCACTGATAAACTTGTGAAAAGAAAGCATGTGATAAAAAGGAAAGAGGTGAAGTCTTCGGCTCTGTCTGCTTTCAAGGTCATCAATCATCTCAGTAATATTGTGAACATGATCCCACTGAATTTCAAATATTGGTTGGTGATCCCCTACAGAGCCTGTGTCCCTCTCTGTCCTTGACGTGCCACACACCTTCTAGGAGATGCGCATATTAGGTTGAATGCACTATATTATCCAGTTATATAAGCTTCAGTAACATAGAGCCCACTCATATATGGGTCATTGATATACATATATGCTGTAAGTTACATGGATCATTAACCTGAATGAGGTAGTATTATTCATTTTTAAAATGCTAATTCTTTCTTTTTATCTTTTTATTCAAATGAGGGCACGCTTGAAAAGCATCAGAAATATTTTGAGCTCACTCAGGTGCTAAATCCTAATATAATACATTCTGGAATAAAACAAGAATGAAATATGAGACAAATGAATCCACTATAGGCTGTTATGACATAAAGTTAATGTTTTTTTTCAAAAACAAAAAAGAAATGTATTACTATTATTAGTCAAAAAATACAAATATACTTACAATTAATGATTACTGAACATAAAGCCACCTCATCCCCTTGTCAAAGTCAGAATGAATATTCACTATTATTTACTTCACCTATTATTAGCTGATGATGTGTGCATTATTAAGGGTGTGTACTGACTTTATGCCTAGTGTTCAGGGGTTAGATTCTTGATCCTCTATGATGCTGATGGCCAGAATAAAACCAATACTAAATATAAAAAAGTTATAAATAAATGAACGAGTAAATATGTGTTATCCCACAGGCTCTGAAGGGGATACCGTTTGGGTCTGTATGCTTCATGCCTAATGCGTCCCCCTCCTTGACAAGTGTAACAATAAATGTATTGAGATAACCAGTGTAATTCATTTCATCTGTCAGTGGTCATAATGTTTTGAACATTATGGCTAATTTGTGTAAATTAGAAAACCAATATTGAGGTAAGCCATTAGGTGCGCCACCTTTGAGTTTGGTGGTACAGATTTGCACCACCATGGCAACTCCTGATCTGAATACCAGTGAATACCCAAAGTGTGAGTACAGCCTTGGTTAAGTACATACCATCCGCCTGCCTCTGTAGTATGTTCTATGTGTATGCGCGAGTACAGTGCATACAACTCAGATTTACTCCGCCTCAGTCTCACCTGTCCTTTGACTCATACTATCAACAAAGTGATTAAAAAATACTTGACTGGCAATGCCATTAGCAATAGCATTTTTGCAGATATACACCAGCTTTCTCTAAGGATAGGTCTCTGCTCCTTCTAGCAATGGAGCTAAAGTAAATAAGTCAACCACACACTGCAAAGCATGCTGCTTTACCAAATTAAAGATGAACGTACATTTTAATCTAGCAAGCTAACATGCCAGCTAAATTCATGCTAAAGACATTTAGCTAACAAACTAATATGAGTAAAATGGTATGAGTATTGTGGATCATCTAGAAAGTAACGGCAAAACTTTCTAGAAATTTATTATATAGTCCTTATTACCTTAGCTCTAAGTGTTAGCTAGCGTAAAATGGCAAAAATAATTTCTCAAATACAGTTCCACAGTTGGTACAAAACTGTCACATGAAGAATGTTTGGCATGCACTAAAGTCTGGTTACCACCAGCCATGGCTGCAGTGTGTTTGGTCTGTGACGGCATCGCTGAACGTGTAAATAATGCTTGGTTTTGTGCTGCTCCACTAAAAATATTCACCTATGTTTTTTGTCACTTGCCATGCTCAAGCCATATGGCCAGGAAGGATGTGGAACATCATAAACATGACAGAATCAGACAGACATTCACTGCTTAATAGAACCAAGCTGACAAAACAACATCTCAAACAGTTTAACACATTTTTTGCTAACTGTTGCTGGAACATTGCCCTCAAAATAATATTAAAATAATATCAATCCACTGGGCCGTGGGACCGATGTAAGATGCAGCCAACAACAGAGCCGCTTGTGTGCCAAGCTCACATCTGAGTTCTAGCCTGGTTCATGAAAAAAAAAGGTGGACCTTTGCAGAGCGTTGATGTCAAGCTGTGAGTAGAGATAGAGGTGGTTGGTGGTGTAACTCTAATGAGCTCTGCTTGTGATGTTTAAATTGTCTCCAAATCTGAATGGCTCACTGCATGATGCAGGGTTGCCAACTTTGGGTACCTGGCTGGAGTGAGATTTTGACTCCTTGGGCTTAATCAGATGTATTTGCACTAAATCACAGGCACATATTTGGACTCAGCTCACCATCATAGTTTTAAAAATATGCAGGTTTTAACACACATGGGACCTCAGTTCTAAGATTTTAATGATATAGCCTGACTACGACAATCTGGGACTTCTATCCAGGGGTAAATCCACAATTTCACAATATTATATTCACCATACACTAAAACAATAAAGGGCACAAAGTTTTATTCAGTAATGAAAGTTAAAAACGTGTTGTTTCCTCACTTAAAATGGAACTGTTTTACTAAGTTTACATGTAACAAGAACAGAAGAGCACAGGAACATAGCCAATACATAAAACACACACAAACCAATCTACACATGACTACACTTAATCTGACAAATATATACATCAACACACACTCTCACTCACACACAGCCACACACAGAGACCTATTTTGCCACTTGTAAATCAATCAGCAACAGACTTGGTCTTCCTGGTGCCTCTGTCCCTGTCTTCCCTTGAAATGTTTGCTTATGCCAGTCCCTCATGCCTCTCTCTCTTTTTTGCCTTTGTAAGGTATCTCAATGAACTCTTCATCTTCTTCATCTTCATCTTCTTCTGCTTGACCTGGGGTCAGGTCACAGGGGCAGCAGCCTAAGCAGTGAGATCCAGATGTCCCTCTCCCAGCCACTTCCTCCAGCTCCTTTTGGGGGACGCCAATGTGTTCCCAGACCAGCCGAGAGACCTAGTCCCTTCAGCGTGTTCTGGGTTGACCCCTGGGTCTCTTCCCGAGAAATGGACATCACATCAGATGTAATCTAATCAGATGCCCGAGCCTCCTCATCTGGCTTCTTTCAATGCAAAGGAGCAGCAGTTCTACTTCGAGCTCTGCCCGGATGACAGAACTTCTCACCATATCTCTTAGGGAGAGCCCTGCCACCCTGAAAAGGAAGGTCATTTCAGCCACTTGTATTCGCAATCTCGTTCTTTCGTTCACTACCCAAAGCTCATGACCATAGGTGAGGATAGGAACGTAAATTGACTGGTAACCTCTTGCTACTGCAATGTATGGTTCCCACCTGCCTCAAGAGAGCCACCATCATTCCAGTGCCTAAGAAGAGCACAGTAAGTTGCCTGAAACTGTGTGCCCTCTTCCTCTTCACCCACAACACAGTTCCCTTATTCACACCAGCAACACCATAATCAATTTTGATTGCAGAAGACACTACCATCGTAGGTCTAATAAGAATAACAACGAATCAGCCTACAGGAAGGAGGTCCGGCATCTGCGGCGACAGTGTGACAACAATAACCTGGACCATAACATATCCAAGACAAAGAAGATGATAATGGACTTCAGGAGATCTAAACAACTCTGCCCTCTATATTGACAGAGAGGAGGTAGAGAGGGTGGCGTGCTTCAAGTTTCTTGTAGTATACATCTCTGCTGACTTCATCTGTACTACAAACACCTCTCACCAGGTGGGGAAAGCACAACAAAGGATGTGCTTCCTCACAAAGCTCAGACAAGCTTGCGTACCCCAACCCCTACTGACAAACTTCTACCGCTCTGCCATCGAGAGCCTCCTGACTTACTGCTGTACAATGTGGTTCAGCAGATGTACTGCAGAGGCCAGGAAGGCCCTGCAGCAGGTGTTGAGAATGGTAGAGCAGGTAATTGGAACTACACTACCCCCCTCATGAGACATTTACACTGGAAGACTTCAGAGGACAGTCAGTGTAATTATCAGGAACTCCACACACCCTGGACCCCCCCAATACTTATGTTTATGTGCAATACTTAGTATCATGCACCTTATGATTAAGAAGCTCTACCTCTCACCCTATGTATACCATGCACCTTTGACATATCATGCACCCTTTGATGTATGTGTGAATATGTGTGAATATGTGCGATATATGTATAAGTCTGAAAATGTGTGAATATGTTGATGTATATGTGTTTGCATATACAAGATATATGTATATGTGTCTATATGTATACATATAGGTATGTGTATATGTGTATATAGGTATATGCACATATATAGCTTAGTGTAGTTACCTCAATTGTCTTTTGTGCACTTTTTTTAATAATTGCTGCTAAACAGAGAGCTGCTAAACTGATTTCCATTGTTCATGCAACAGTTAATAATAAAGATCTCTTTATCTTTATCTTTAAATTGAGAGCTTAACTTTTCAGCTCAGCTCCCTCTTCACCACGATAGACTGGTACAAGTTCCGCTTTACAGCAAAGGCTTCACCGATCCGTCTGTCAATCTCCTACTCCATCCTTCCCCTATTTGTGAACAAGACCCCTAAATACTTCAACTCCCCCACTTAGGGCAGGACCCGGAGGGTGCATTCCACCCTTTTCCTGAAACACCATTCAAGTTCAGATCACAGAGGCCATACCTACCAATCACACCCTTTCAGGTCCTTACCCACATGGGCATTAGAGTTTCCCAGGACGATGAAGGAGTACTCAGGAGGCACTTTCTAGCACATCCTCTAAGGACTCCAAAAAGGGTGGGTATTCTGAACTGTCATTTGGTGCATAAGCACAAACAACAGTCCGGACCCAACCCAACTACCCTTTCATCACCTGGGGAGACCTCCACCATGTGGGCACTAAGACGAGGGGCAACAAGGATGCTTGCAGCCTTTTCCCATGAGCAACTCTCCATCTGGGCAATCTCTCTTGTGCATTTGATGTTAGACAGATAAGGTAAACAAGCTAACTGTTTTCATATTTTAAGCAATTTTAAACTTACTTGGCACCTTATAAAGGATTTATTCATACAAATATTATATATTATATAAGATTAGACAATAGATGGATGGAGAGATGGATGCAGTAGCTCCGGTCCTCCTGTGCTGTGATTGGCCACTCCTCACCGACTGTGAGCTTGAGTACAAAACCAACCAAAAGCCGATTGCAGTTTCATCTGGTTTTGCCATGAGAGCTGTTTGGGCAGTGTGAGAGCGTGAGAGTGAAACCGTGTGTGTCACACACCAGAAAAATGAGAATTGATGACACATTCAGACACAGGTGGACACAAAAAAAATGACTGGGTTGTGTTACTGTGGAGTTTTTTTGTGTTGGTAGACACTCACTCACTCACTCACTCACTCACTCACTCACTCACTCACTCACTCACTCATTCATTTTCTGAACCACTTAATCCTATTAGGGTCGGGGGAAGGCTTGAGCTTGTCTCAGTCAACACTGAGGAAGGCAAGGAGAAGCATAAACAGCTCGCCAGTCCATTGCAGCGCCAACACACACACAACTTTTCTCACTCATTGGTAAATACTCCAGATACCCAAATACTGTATATGTGCACAAGCACTGAGAAAGATCATTTTCAACAGTATGTCTCCTTTAAATTATGGAAATGTGCAACAGTTTCCACAACTTGAGTTGTATAAATTGTTACAAAGGTTGAGGTTAGGGCTTTAGGTGGGGCTTCTGTTAATCATCAGTTCATCAGTCACAGAAATAGAATGCAACAGAACTCTCATATAAACTGCAATCATATTTATTAATTTAATAAAGACATGGAAGATGGACAAAGACAAAAGATACACATTCATCATCCAAATGAATATCCAAATTATACATATCAGGTGGTGATATTGTCAATGATGAATGAGAAAAGCATGTCTCCAGTGGACACAAATGAAATGAAAAACCAAACCCACAAATTCAACACTTCAACTCCAGACCTTTTATCTTCTTAGTTTGCTGTGAAATAATGAGGTAACAAGCCAAACTGACCAAGAAATTTCTTATCAATTGTCCAGTAACATTTGATCCTGTGAAAATGGAGAATCTACACCTCTTAAACATCCAATGTAACATTAAAAATGAAGCATTTAAAAAAAAGCAAATATTCTATAATATCCCCCTAACCAATATGAGCAGAACCCTGTGACTAATCCTTTAGAAACATGGCCAATAAATAGCCACAACAGTTAATACCATTTGGATTTTTCTTGGTAAAAGATATGATCATTGTACAATTATGGCAAAACGACTGAGAACAAGCCATTGGGATGCTTGTCATAGATGTATCTGTAAATGTATAGTCAATGTATCCATGATTTTAAGGCTTTGAAGACAATGTCACAGGCAACACCACTGACTGAACACATGCTCCCAGACCATATGTTACTACCCCACAACAGGACCATCATATTTGTCTCCAACACCATCAAAATCACTTCCGTCCAGACACAGGTACTGTTGCACAGAACAGAGGTCATCACCAGAACAGAATCAGTGTCCAAATTGTCTGCAATTAATTACAGGAAGCATTTTTACGCAACCAACATACACACCATGAACTGGTGCTGGGCTTGTTACCAAAGCATGTGGCATCGGATAGCACAGGGTCGTATTTTCTGATGGATCGCGTTTCAGGTTAATTGATGCTGATGGTAGAGGGCGAGTTTATTGTTGATGTTCTGGAGTGAGCCCACTAGGGTGGACCAGATGTCATGGTCTCTCATGAATTCTCATTAAACCCAATTAGATGTTTTGGTTAATGTCCTTAAAATTCATTCATTCATTCATTTTCTGAACCGCTTATTCCTAATTAGGGTCGCGGGGAGGCTGGCGCCCATCTCAGC
>JBCNYG010000003.1:8561594-8571675 GCA_039654305.1 Porochilus rendahli | reverse complement strand
TTGAGGTTTGAAAAGGAAAGAAAGGACAGAAAACTTTTGTGGGGAAGGCGCCTTCACCTCCCCCCCTCTCCCCCCCCCATCCTAAAGTCAGTACGTTGTAGAGACACCTTTTGTGGCAGTTACAGCTACAAGTCACTTTGGATAAGTCTCTGAGCTTGCACATCTTGCCACTGGGATTTCTGCCCATTCCTCAAGGCAAAACCTGATCCAGCTCCTTCATGTTGGATGGTTTCCACTTGTGAACAGCAATCTTTAAATCTCACCCCAGATTCTCAATTGGATTGAGGTCTGGGCTTTGATCAGGCCACTCCAACACATTTATATGTTTCCCCTTAAACTATTCGAGTGTCGTTTTAGCAGTATGCTTCATGTCATTGTCCTGTTGGAAGGTGAACCTCCGTCCCAGTCTCAAATCACAGGCAGACTGAAACAGGGTTTGCTCAATAACATCCCTGTATTTAGCACCATCCATCTTTCTCTCTACTCAGATCAGTTTCCCTGTCCCTGCTGCTGTAAAACATCCCCACAGCATGATGCTGTCACCACCATGTTTCACTGTGGGGACAATGTTCTTGGGGTGATGGGATATGTTGGGTTTGTGCCAGACGTAGCATTTTCTTTGATGTGCCTTCTTATTTTTAACACTAAGTATGGCTTTTTTTCTGGCCACTCTTCCATAAAGTTCAGCTCTATGGAGTGTATGGCTTATTGTGGTCCTATCTACAGATACACAAGTCTCTGCTGTGGAACTCTGCAGGTCCTTCAGGGTTACCTTTGGTCTCTCTGCTGCCTCAATGATTAATGCACTCTTTGCCTGGTCTGTGAGTTTTGGTAGGTGGCCCTCTCTTGGCAGGTTTGTTGAGGTACCATGTTCATTCCATTTGAAGATGATGGATTTGATGGTGCTCCAGGGGATCATCAGAATTTTTTTATTTATAACCCAAACCTGACTTGTACTTCTCAGCAACTTTGTCCCTGACTTGTTTGGAGAGCTCCTTGGTCTTCATGGTGTGATGCCTCTTGCTTAGTGGTGTTGAGGCATCTGGGGCCTTTCAGAAAAGGTGTGTTTATACTGACAGATCATGTGAAACTTAAATTGCACACAGGTGGTCTTCATTTCACTAATTATGTGACTTCTGAAGGTGATTGGTCGCACCAGAACTTTTGAGGGCTTCATAGCAAAGGGGGGTAAATATATATGCACATGCCAATTTTCAGATTTTTATTTTTAAAAATTATTTTATATATCACAATCAGAAACATAGGAACTCAGACACTGTACTCTGAACTTCACAATTATGTTTAGCAGATGGAGCTCTGCAGTCAGGGAGAGCCAGTAATCAATTTCTGTCTTCTGTAGGAAGAAAGGCCTCTGCAGCATACGCAGTGGAATAAAATAACAGCATGGCTCCTCATGCACCGCTCATGCACTTGTTCTTTGTCTGTCTTTGTTTTTTTTTTTCCAAGTGAGCACTTAATATTGGCCCCTACTTGTATAGCTTCTACACTGTGCACTGAGTATATACATTTTTATAGAAACAGTCATTTTTCAGCTGAATCAGCAGCTTCCTGCAGTATTGTGTAGAGATAATTAGCTGGGCTTGGAGAAATAATGAATGAACCTCCCCAAGTCTGAGGGTTCTGTATTCAAGTACTGTGAATGCATTCACTGTATCGTTCTTCAGCTCGGATTTTTAGGTTAAAATACGTATTATATAATTTTTAAAATATATACTTTACCAGTAAAAAGTTTTGGAACTCTTGTCTTAGTGTTCTCTAAAATTAAAACATACACCAAAAAAAAATTAGGTAATGAATTTCTTCTGTTTTACACAATTGATTGATGACAGAGATAGGCACCAGTCTCCCCATCACCCTAATTAGGATATAAGCAGCTTAGAAAATGAATGAATGAATGAATGAATGAATGAATGAATGAATGACTCCTCAAAGGAGCTTCCTATTGACGTGGAAACCTAATATTGGTTTTCCCAGCCAGGAGCTTAAGGTGAAAGTGCAAACCACTAACCACCTTGCTGCCAAACATTTTGTTGGCACCCAACCCTCACACCCATATGTGCTTGTTTAACACCTAATTTCAGCTTTAGACCCCTCTTATGCTAGATTTTGTGTGGAGATCTGTTCATTACTCTGCATGGAGTTTGCAGGTTCTCCCCGTGTTGGCTGAAGTATATTAAGGTTTTCATGTGTGAATCTGATGAACAGAATGGTGGCTTCAATGCACAACTCATAAACTTGTTATAAACTTGGTGTTGGCACTACTGTTAATATTGGTGCACATCTGCTACTACACCAACCTAGGCCTTACAATACATGGAGTCAATATATAACCTACACTTAAGTTCTTAACAATGGCTGTGCTAACCCACCAACTACCTGGACAAATCCCAGACCCAAACTACGTCCTCTACCTGGTAATACAGAAACATCATCTACCTGATCCTCTTACTGGCTAGCGACATCCAACCACACCTTGGGCCTGACCTGGCTGCTGCTTTGGATATTAATCTCCCTCCAATAATATGTGCGTTGGGTGCGAGTGTGATGAGCTACGGAAGATGCTGCAGGGGAGCGATGGTGGTGAGTGGAATTCCCCGGCTGCTCCGTATGAACTTGGTAGTGTGGTGCCCAATGTTGCACCTTCCCTTGGTCTCCCTGCTTTAGACGTCAACATAGCTGCATTTGCTGAGAATTTGCCTCAGGATTATTGTGTCCATAAACACCTGGTACTGGTGAGTCTCAAACTTTGACTGCTCTTCTCCTACAAGTGTCAGACAACACCTGTCAGATCATGAATCCTATCATCAAATAGACTACTAAGCCTTCTGCTTGACAACAGCGGGGTTAAAACCAGTGATTAGGAAACACCGACAAACAAACACTTAATCACGCGAAATTAATATGAGATGGGAGCCAACCTCCCCACGACCCTAATTAGGCAAATTGAGCAGTTCAGAAAATGAATGAATGAATAAACAATCACAATCAATAGGATTACTTGGCAGACATTTAAATATCAGAAGCATCATTTCATAAAGCAACCAAATTGAACACTTACTGCTACACTCGAAGTTGGATTTTCTTGGACTTTCTGAGACAAGGCTTAATAGAAATTCCCCTTATGCTGCCTTTGAAATATCCAGATATAACATGCTTAGGAGGGATTAAAATTAGGCAAGGGGAGGAGGATTGTTAATTTATGTTAAGAATACAATTAAATGTAGCCTCATCGAATGGTCCCTAGATCAGGACCTGTAGTGTATTGAACTGAATATTTCACTGTCTCCCCAAATGTCGTTCACTGTCATGTCCCTATACAGACCACCATCAGCTAATAATGTATTTTACAAAGGTCTCAATTGTCCTTAAAAAATGTGATGGCACAACAGAATTTATACTATTGGGTGACTTTAATATTAACTGGGACAAAAAATCAAAGAGAAACAAACTGAAGGAATTAACTTATAAATTCAATTTTATCCAACTGATACAAGGACCAACAAGAGTAATTAATTCCTCTAAGACACAAATTAATCTGATATTTACAAACAGACCAGAGAGAGTTAGTGCAACATATAACATGCTGGCTGGGCTGTCAGATACCACACTGCTGGTGAGAATACTAATCAGAAAATGATTTGAAAATACTAAACAAATAAATGTTATGAGAGAATCCCTAAAAATGAATCGATTAACTTAGATAGGGCAATAAAAGAAACTGATTGGTCCTAAGTTATAACCAATGAAGACAAAGAGGACAGCTGGAGCACCTTCTTGAGTACTATTAATAAGATAACATTGTCTCTCACAAGAAAAATGGAAACTTAAACATGAAAGTAAGAACTCATTGCCATGGTTAATGACAATCGGTGATAACTAAGGAAAGAAAGAGACTCTGCCCTGGAGAGAGCCCTTAAATTAGGGCTCAGTAGGCAAGCGGAAATGGTAAACTGATCTGGAATAATCCTAATAAATTAATAATGAAAAAAGACAACCCATAATAGAACTTAAAGTCAATGAAAATCTGAGTCACTTTTATTGACTTCTTTATTCACTCAGTTAAGGAGCTAGCTCAAAACCTCCCACCTAAAATTATTCCACCTATCCCCATTGATAATAGTAAGCCTACTTTTAAATTAAAAGAAATATCAGAATCAGCAGTAGTGAAAATAATAACTTCCCTATGGCTTTTAAAAGCAAGGGTTGCATATGGTCTAGACACCACGTTTTTAAAATCTCATAAAGAATTTTTAGCTTTCCCCACTGCTCATCTATTCAAGCTCTTGGAAAAAAGCAATGGTGACCCCCATTTTTAAGTCTGGTGATAAAACAATTGTGTCAAACTACAAACCCATTAGTATTTTATAAGTGTTCAAGGTGTGTGAAAAATGGCTTGCAGAACAGCTGATAGCACACCTAAATCAGGGTACCACCCCTGTTCACCTAAAACAGTTTGGACTTCACACAAAACACTCTACGGAGACAGTTAATTGTTACCTCTTGGAGAATGTTAAGTCCAAATTGGATGAAGGTGGTGTAGTTGGTGCTGTGTTTCTTGACCTTAAAAAAGCTTTTGACACCATAAGTCACCAGACACTTTTAGCAAAATTATCTTATTTTAACTTCTTGGCAGATGCCATAAAATGGATGAATTCATAACAGGGTAACTGGACACAAAGTGTATGCATTGGTAGCAGCTATTCCTCGTAGTAATATCGGTGTACCCCAGGGACCAGTATTGCGACCTGTCTTGTTTAGCATATATATTAATAATTTGCCACGAGTGTGTCCATCTGTTAATGTTTAAATGTACGCGGACGACACTGTTATTTATGGAAACGCAAAAAATAAGGAAAAGGCGGCATCTAAACTAACTGCAGCATTGGTCCATGTCTTTGACTGGTTTAAAAGGTCATCCCTACACTTTTGCATTAACAAAACAGTCGGCATGTTTTTTTTACCCTGAAAGCATCAAATGAACCGCATTCTGATGTTTTTATTGAAGGAGAAAAGATCATGGTTATGCCTGAATTTAAGTATCTTGGAATAGTCTTAGATTGTAATTTAACATTTAAGAAATATGTCAAAAAGGTAGCTTATACCATTAAATTTAATTTTAGACTGTAAGGCCATATTTGAGAACAGAAGCTGCCAAACTCTTAATGCACACCATGAAATTGTCTCACATCTTATACTGTTTCACATGCTGGTCCCAAGCAAGCACTTCAACTTTAAAGTTTATTTTTAAAGTACTTACATGAGCTGGCACCCCCTCCTTTGGGTGAGTTTGTAGAGTTGAAGGGCAGTGGCAGGGCAACTAGGGCAACCACCAGAGAAGACTGTGTTACACAGTATAGACACAGTTAGTTTTTGAGGGTTCATCAAACTTCAAACTACTGGAATAAGCTCCCCAGTGATGTTAGAGACAGCAGAAGTTACCGATTCTTTAAATATAAACTTAAGAGGTGGATTAAAATGAACCAAAGCTGTAACTCTAGCTTATAGCGCTGCCCACTGTACTGTCTGCATTGTACTTAATGTCTAACAACTTAATGTCTAATGTCTACTTGTTTAAAGGTTTTGCTTGCTTGGCTGTTTTTAGTAATTTGTTATTTTTACAGTGTGTCTTTTTTGTTCAGTTGTTTGTAATTTCTTCCTTATTTCTACTGCGTTACTCTTCTGCTTAGACCTGCTAAGGGACTGCAAAAGAAAATTTACTAATGTAGCTAATTCTGGTGCATTTACATTTTAATTTAATATTGAAATGTTTATGAATGTACACTGCCCCTTTTTAAATAAAATAAACAAACAAATTAGTAAAGAGATGATATTGGGTGAGGAGGTCTGATGTGCGCTTGGGATTGAATTAAATTCAATTAAGTAATTACAAGCTTGGTTAGATGTTTTAGCAGTGAAACTGTGGTTTCTAGTTAATAATTAAAAATGAAAGTCATAATAATAATGCAAAACTATTCTGATACAAATTAACTTACATTTCAGAAAAATGTGACTTATCTTGGTGCATGTATATTTGTATGTGTGGAAAGGAAATTTTAGCCAGTGAGGGACCAGCACTGGGACAGGCCGGAATCACAGCATGGCATCATTTGCACATCAGCTGTGTGTTTGTATTGAGCGCCATGCCAATGAGAACCCTGAGGGGAAGATGAATGAGAGTGAGCCAGGGAGTTGGTTTTCACCTTGAATGTGACATCACTCTTTCTGACTAATCCTCCTCACTGGCGCTGTGCTGAGCCTGAGTCAGGTGGCCGTTAGTCAATGACACAAGAAGACAAGGGCTGCATCCGGAGTCTTCAGCACCCATACATCACCCTGCAAAGGGCTTAACAGGGTTTAAGTGCTTTCTCATGACCCACAAAATCCTTCATGGGTACTGCACATATGGTGTAGTGTCTCCTGGTGATTTCCTGCCCCCTTATTTGGCCAGTGGAACGTTCTGAATATGGTTGCCATCTAATTATATGTGTGTGTGTGTGTGTGTGTGTGTGTGTGTGTGTGTGTGTGTGTCTTGCAATATGATTAACCTTCTGTTCAATGAGGGTTTTTTTTGTTGTTATTTCTTGCTCTGGGTGCTGCGACAGGGGCTTGATAAAGGTAGGCTGTGAATGCAAATAGCAAAGAGAGAACTGCCTGCAACCATTATTGTGATTCCAAAGGGAGAATAAAAAATCGTTTTCTACTTCCCCTCTCAGAGGGCTTCTTTATCTGTTTGCCTTCGGTTTTATTCCTTTTTCTGGTTATGTCAGGTAGAGGGCAGAGGAGGATTGGAAAAAATGCACTCAAAAGGAAATCTTGTGTGCTTCCACAGACATGGGCTGGCTTGAAGGAGTGACAGCATAAAGCAAGCATCCTTGGCTTGTCCTGCGCCATAGCAATTGCAAGAATGTCATGTTCTCTCTGTGTCATTACCACTGCCTGCGCAACTCACTGTGACAGCAGGGAGATGAGTCTGAATTCTCATCTTCCCCACCAATGCCACTGCCCCTCCCCAATCATCCAGCAGATGATGTGATAGTCTCAAAGCACTATAGTGCAGAGCTTTGACATCAAGAGACTCAATGAAACTACACCATTCATGCTCAGGAGAGTATATCCCTCTATAACTTAGGGTTTTGAACATACTGTTCTAGGTAACACTAGTTCTGCAGAATAAATGAGCAGGGGCTCCTATCACTACCACCTACTATTACCTACCACCCACCTGCACCATGCAATAGTTCGTAACCCAGCTGCCACTCTATCTGCTCTAATGCCCCCTGATATTTATAAAGGCATGACAAAGGAATAGGGAACAGAGCAGGAATTATGAATGTGCAGGCTGACATGTAAATCCAACAGTTTGAGCAGATTCCATTCTCATTGTAAAATGTATCTCGGGCAAGGCACCTTGAGTCTGACACACCAAAATAGAACATGAATACAGAAGCTGGAGAAGCAGTTGGCAATTGTAGTCAGAAATATAACATGAGATCAAAAGAGAAGCTGAAAACTGGAGACGTAGAGCGGATCTTCTGTGAAAGTGAATAAGTAATAATGCTTATTTCCTTTTATTTTCCAAAATGCTTTATCCTTTATTAGGGTCATGGGGAAGCTAGAGCCCATCCCAGCTAACTCTGGGTGAAAACAGGGTACACCCTGAACAGCTAGACCATTGCAGGGCCACCACAAACACACAACCAGTTACACTCACCTTCACACCTAGCGGCAATCAAAAAAATCCAGTTTGCTTAATGTGCATGTCTTTAGACTGTGGGAGGAAACCGGAACACCTAGAAGAAATCCATGTTTGCACAGTTATAATATACAAACTCCAAACAGAAACACCCACGTGGCTCGAACCCAGAAGTGCTAATCACTACACCACCATGCCTCCCTAATAACCCTTATGTTCTACATTAAATATGTATGTTTCATTGCTCACATGGTCACACAGTGCTTCCAACAAGCACATAATAGTTATAATGTTTCTAAATGATTTTTCAGCTTTATGAGTCTTTACCTATCGAAATCCCCATGCTATCTCTGCTTTTCTTGCAGCTTTATATCTACACTTTGTTTCTTTAAAGGAAGATACAAATAACTTTGGTCCAGGCTGCTACAGAGTGCTCCTTTGGCCCAACAGCCAAATAAGATCATGTCCTTGCTGACATGAAAGATGAGATCCTCCATGGGCTGTAGTACATCCAACCTTTGATGACTTGGTGAGGGAGGATCTCTGCAGGCAAGCAGAAACTTATAGAGCAAATGCAAGAGCTGTACTGCTGCTTTGAGTGCCCATGGGAGCTCAATTTTTTTTTCATCTTAGATAGAAGGCCAGATATTGCAGGAGAACAGCCTGTCTCTATGCCCTGCATGCCTGCCTGGCTGGCACCAGACTGGTTACTATGCCAATAAAGTAATGTCTGTTGGCTACTTTTGCTTTGCTGACAGAACATGACGGGGGGGTGTGGACGACCTTGAAATCTTTGAGCTAAGACATTGTGTAAGTGGTGGGTTTGACTTCTGGACAATGAAAATACAAACAAGTCCAAAGCTGTGATAGTTTAATTTAAAAAGCATTCATTAACAAATAGAATCTATTTACTATGATAGGTCAGGAAATGTGACTACAGAGAAAGAGGCTTCTGTATTATTTATTTAGTTTACTGTTAAAGGTAACACATTGTGGAATTTATACAGGCGTCACAACAGAGCTTTTATAACTATTGATAAGTGCACACCAGAGATCAATTCCCTGCTCATCAAGCCCACAAAGTATATCTCACTTAAAACTTTCAGCTCCCAGTCCCAATAGATTTGTGGAATAGAAGCTGTAGTGTTTGCAAACTTCACACAAATGCAGGGTAATCAAGCCAAACAGGAGTGCAGTGTAAATTTACCAGGGTTGGTACAACACCAGGCTGACAGAAACCATCTCCTGAAGTTCCCCAGACCCCTTGGCTTTCCCTTGTCCTCTCTGTGGTTGGTGTGGTGGGTTTGAACCATACCATGTCAGACAGAGGCCTGGAGCAGAGCTTTCATTTTGATTAATGGACCCCTCTCTGCCCCTGAGTGAGCAATTATCAGAGGGTCAACACGCTCGTTCATCACTGCAAGCGGGCAGCTCCATCTGTGCCACAGAGCGGCGCGTGGCTTGGTGAAGTGGAGAGCAGAGTAGATAAGATTTCCCTGGAGCAACAGTTCAGCTTAATTTTGGATCTGCTTCCCTGGCCGTGGCATGAACCCTTCATCAGAACCCCCGATTGCATCTAGACTAGAGAGCACAATTCCTCATACCTTAGTCGAATCGCTTACAGTTCCCACCTGTCGTTGTGGCACTTTTTTCTGCTACAGACAGCAACAGTCTAAACAGATAATGATCCTATCCTTTATACTTTTTCTCCAGGTGCTAGCAATTCATTTTTCCATGCTTTGTATTTATTAGCTAAATTGTTCTCTGGAAGTCCTTACCGCTTAGAACTGTGAGGTTCAAAACAGATTACATGTGGGAAAAAAGCATTAAATCTCATTATATGTACATTTGAACCAATCAAGGAGATCTGACACATGAAATATATCATGCGCTTTATTCCTCGGCTGATGCTGACATTAAAAGCTTTATTAGACAGCCAGACAGTTATCAAAATCCTGGTGATGCATGATCGATATATAATTTTCAGTAGTATTATTTGTCTTGCTAGGTAACACATTGGACAAGGCTGTGTGTCTGTGAAAGTATCTATACTTTCTATCCACATTGCTTTATATCGAACAAACTGAATCATATACAGGAGAAATATAGTAATTGAAAATATTCAGAAAGGGCATTCACTGATGTGACCTTATTATCTTATATTTTAGGGCCGATTTACCTGTAAGCAAACCTCGATTATCACCAGGTATGCAGGGTTGCTGCAAGTGGATTTACAAAAAGATTTCATTATCACTAGACATGCAGGTTTGCATGGCTTCATTCATCCTTTTTCATTCATTTTCCGAACCGCTTATTCCTAATTAGGGTCGCGGGGAGGCTGGCGCCCATTTCAGCCGACTCTGGGCG
>JBCNYG010000003.1:8500547-8523101 GCA_039654305.1 Porochilus rendahli | reverse complement strand
CACACACACACACACACACACACACACACACACACACACACATACTCTCTCTCTCTCTCAGCTGAGCAAATCTTTAATAACTCTTTCATCATGTAAATACTGTACAGTACATCCTGGTACTCTGATAGATTTCATTTGTGTATTGACTCATTAAGTATGCCTTATATACAGTGTTACATTTATGTGTTTTTCCCTCTGTATCTTCTCAGATACACCCCCCCCCCACACACACACACACACACACCGCCATCCCCCACCAAAAAAAAAAAAAAAACTCACACCCGTCTACATGGCGCAACAGCATGGGTTTTATTCGTTTTTATGAATTCAGGAATTTATATTTATAATTTATAGCACTCTCTGTGAGCACGTTCGTCGGTCACCGCCAACATATTGAGCGCCGTGAGACAGACAATGGTGCAAAAAACACCACATATATATAAAAGGGAAAGCATTTACAGTGTTTGTGTATGTTAGTCAACATGAGTGTTCACATTCCCTGGATGCACTGCAAAATCTGATGAAAAGGCTGCCGATTCTGTTTTACAGTGCTCAGTATTGCTCGGGATAATGAGCGTCCCAGATGGAGAAACCTTCCTTTAGATAAAGCAACATGGAGAGAGCACGCATATGTGTGTGTGTGTGTGTGAGAGAGAGAGAGAGAGAGAGAGAGAGAGAGAGAGAGAGAGAGAGAGAGGTAGCTTGTACTGCAGTGAGCATTGTCTTGATGCTTTGTGTGTGTTGTGTAACACATGTTTCAAACCATAGCACTCCGGCTAATAGCTCTGCTGTGGAAGCCTATTTTAAGGGTATGTGATTGTGGGTTGTGTCCCTGTGGCATTTGGCCACCAATAGTCAAATAAACATTTAAAAAAAAAAATAAATAAATAAAAACAGAATAAGAAGTATTAAAATAATCTTTGTAACCAGCCCTTAGTAACCTCTGGCTCAGCAGGGTTCCTGATTGGCCAAAGTTAGTCAGGTGATGCAGACAGACCGCTCACACTCTTACCATCTTTTACGTCTCTCGCGCCCCCCCTCTCTCTGTGTGTATATCACTCTCTTTCTCGTTTTCTCCCTTCCACTGCTGCTCCACTTCTCTCTTTCTCTCTCTCCCTCTTTCTCTCTCTCGTACTCTGTAGAAGGCACTGATAGGCTCTCCTGATGCGCAGACAATTTATCTTCCTCATCTCCCTACCAGGACTTCTCCTGGCATCACTATTGATCTCACAGAGCGGACTGAATTTACGCGTGTTGCTTTAGGAGCAGAGACAACAGGAAGCCAGAAAAAGGGAAAAACAAAAAGCCAGGACACACTCTTACTTAAAAGAGAGAAAAAAACAAAGGCATCAGCTGTGTAAAGGAAGCAGGCAGAGTAGCCAGGCTGCTATGGATGCGAGATGGCATTGTTCCTCATCCCAGGTAGTTTCTCTTTCTCACGGTCGCTCACCCATCTAGCCATCTTCGCATGCAGTGGCTTTATTTATTTATTTTTTCATATTCATGCAATGGGAAGAGGCATGCCCCTTTTTTCTGCACTGTGCTGAGAGACAGCTGAGGAGGAGAGAGGACATGAGGAAAAGTTGTAGTGCTTTGAAAAGAAACGATCATTGATGTCGTTTCTGTATTCCAAAGACATCAGCACCGCTTTGTCTTCTCAAGCAAGCAGCTACTTTTCATTCACTGGTTGTTCGCTTACATTCTTCATCCAGCTTCCTAAACTGCATGACACCATGTCCAGTTCATCCACCTCTCTCCCATTCCTCCCCAAACAGCTGTGCAAACACTTAAAAAGTAAAAGACTCTTAATACACCAAAAGATCATAAGATCAGATAAAGTATGTACCGTTGCCCATGGCAACAGAACATAGTAAGATTGCAGAGCAAAAGCTGAGCTCATAAAGTCCAACATCCCTTCAGCTGTAGCTGGAATTTATTTGCCAGGGTTGGATTTGGGGGCAGAGCTGGCTTGAGCTTTGAGGTTCTGGAGTGTCTACAGCCATGTGCTCGATTGTTTTTCTTCGACTCATCACCACTCAAGCCCTTCTGATCTCTAATCAGTCAAAACATTTTCACTCGTATAGATAAGGAGGTTCTTCTCAAGCACATTAGCAAACAGAGTCACAAGTAAAAGGAGTCATTCCTTACTTTAGATTCAGCCAATATTTTATTTATTAATGTTAGTGTGTAGCTATGTGACTGTGAGATATTTTATCATTGGGGAGGTTTTTGTTTGTATGTGTGTGAACAGCCAGTTGTGGTCATGCATAGATGGTCTCCTTCTCATTCTCAGGTGGCCATGTTGATTGGTCACGCTGAAAAAATTCCAGTCTTTTATGATATTGCTGTATTTTTTTAAGATAATAATCTGTTATAAGAAGTGCACAACAAGCACAGACGTCAGCACTTCTTCTTTCATTACTTTGGTTTTAATAATTGCCCTTGCTAGACCGTTTCTTTATTAAACAGTGAACAGTAACAGTGTCCCCAGGCCTGCCTTTGCGTCTACACTCCCTGTTCTTGTTAAACCTTTTCTGTATCGTAGTTTTTATAACAGGAGCCAACTGTGTGAAGAGAGAAAGAAACCCTGCAATGCCCCCGAACACAATTCTTATTCCTTGTATGTGAGCGTTCGGTTATATTAAAACACACCACACTCGGAGGTGAGAGCTGAAAGCACAACCAAGCTCTATATAGCACCAGGACTGCTGCATGAATATTCACATCTCATTAGCAAAGCGCTAAGCAAAGCCAAGGCACTTTGATGTTATCAGGCTCGCTCAGACTTTCTCCCACTCTCACACAAGAAGCAGAGAAAGAAATCAATGCATGGCTTTGCTTTGCAGGTCCCAGCTGAGCCACTCAGGTTTATTTATTTATTTATGTACTATATTTTATTTCTGCCATTTGTAATGGTCCACATCTCCATGGCAACAGAAAGAGACAGTCGTGCATGTCGAAGGTAGCATGAATAAAAGTGGATGCTCGTATACCAAGTAGAGAAAGAGAGTTGCTCAAGGATAAGCTGGGAATAGGAGCTACAGAAGATGGCACTCCAACAGCAGGCTGTGAAATATAGATTGGGTTTTCAGAGTAGAGGATTATTATAGAGCTGAAACAAGAGCTATAAAAGCGAGACAAGGGCGTGATGTCGATTAGTGGCAAATGGATGGAGCTGGTGTGCAGTAATGCTCTTTTCAACTCGCCTGCTTGGCTTACAATTAGGGCCTGGAGGTAGAGGGATAGTGGTCAGGACTCAGGAGAAGATGGAGAGGTTGTTGAATCTGTGTCAGCTCTTTTCACTTCGGTTCTTTCTTTTGAACCGTGGCTCTCTCTGACAGCTGGGGGGTAATTGGAGATTGGGGAAAGGTTGGTGCTTTATAATTAAAGCACAGCTGGTTCTCAGTATGTCTGTAGTTGAGCTGAGCTTTTGCTTTTCCTTTTCCCTATGTACAGTATCTCCACTCTCTGGCCCATGTGCTTTCCCCACCCATTTGGCAGCGAGTCAGGCATTTCATTGTGTTCCATGTCTGCACAGTAATTAAATGAAAGAGAAACAGGGGAAACATAGGAAGAGAATCCTCCACTGACATGCTCTGACAGGGTATCCTTATAAGTTCAAGCAAATGATCTCCTCTTCGTGGCTTTAGCCCGTTTCTGCCTCTTTTTCCCCATGTCCCCATGTCCAATCAGCACAGCTGTTGAGTAGGCAGAGGAGGATGGTAAAGAACAGCAGATGGAGGCTGAGAGCTCAGTCTTAGTCATATTTGACTTTTATGGAGCCTCATGCTCACTGCTTGTGTAATACCACATCTGAGGAGTCTGATTTTAGTACTGGCACTTCGGTGAGACATTTCACTTCTGAAAGAAGAGAAGGAAAGGAACAGATGAAAAAAAGGAAAAAGAAAGAAGCTAGGGCATACAGACAGTTCTGTTAGAAGAGCATGGATAAGTTCACTGAGTGCTTTTCTATTCTCCATGCACTAAATGATGCACCAACTCCAACAAATCACATTAAAGCTAGAATTATCCTGAAGTGTATAAAGAGTTTGCTTTTTTTATGTGAAGTCAAGTGATGTGTTGGATGACATCCAGGTTTCCTCTAATATATGGCATTATATATAAATATGTGAAACTTCCAGCTACATTTTTCACTTAAAAAATCTTGTTGCAAATAGTAATGAACACTGTTATTCTGTGAGTTAGCCTGTCTGTAGTGTTTACTGATTCCACTGTGGAACTTCTCTGGGTGGAAGATATCACTGCTGAATATCCTGAATACTGATGCAGTACAGTGTCAAAATCAACACGACTATAGAATCAGTATCTGAAATCCATCGCCTAACACTCTATAAAGTCATTTTTAAAATGACCAAGAAAATGGCTGCAACGTCCACAATCAAGTAATCCGAGGATGAAATATCAGGATTGGATTCTTATATATACACAGATCTAAATTTATCTAGTGTCCACTGCAAAAGAGATATTTGAGTTTAGTTTGCACAGATATTATTTATCTACAGGAGTGGACAGTAACAAAGTACATTTACAAAAGTTCATTTTTCGAGTATCTGTATTTTACTTGAGTATAAATACTACATATATTTTAACACAAGTATCTGTACTTTCTAGTCCTTAAGTTTTTAAAACAGAGTAATTAATCTTATATATATAAAATCCTGAGTTGATTTTTTGTAAGACAGTGCTCAATACAGTGAAGTAGAGCTAAATATGTGGTATAAGGAAAAGAATGACTACAATTTCATCCCTACAAGCCTGTTTCCCGGTTGCCCACAATCCCTTGATGAGTGGGCAACCACAAAACAGGCTTGTAGGGATGAAATTGTAGTCATTCTTTTTTCATACCATATATATATAATCCTGAGTCGAAGTGCTCAATACAGTGAAGTAGAGCTAAATATGTGGTATATATATATGTATATATATATATATATATATATATAAAGTCATCATATACTGGTCCGATCTGATCCTCAAAGTTAACTACTACCTCACAATGAGCCTTTGCCAATCACGGAATTGGATTATGACCAGTAATTTTGATTACAGCCTGCAAGCGCAAGAAATTAGCAAGTTGAACAGACCTGGCTGTTTTAATCTGTGCTTATGCTCCTACTAATGTTAGTATGAGCAGATATCAGTCGAGTATCGAGAGATAACAAGATGTTTAAATGCTGTCATGTTTTCCTCAGGTGATGAGAAAGAGACTGATATTAATGATGTAACATTCTGCAGTAATGTTGTTTTTGCATAAAAAAAGAAAGTTATACAGTTAATGAAGAGGGCGGTGGATCATCTTTCAGTGGAGTTAAAACTTTAAATCCCTTTCTTTACCTCAAAACGTCTCTCCCTTTCACTTTTGAACCAAAATTTTAAATTGTGAGAATTCTTTATATTCAAAAGAAAAAAATATTTCAGTTCAGCAAACTATGCAGTTTCCAAAACTATGTAATGTACATCACACTAAATATAGAAAAAGATCTGACATGACTTATCTTTGTTTGTTTTTTTTTATATTAAATTTTTATATCCACTGCGTAGTGTCAGAATTTGATCATCTGACTGGTTTCCATATGCTATCTAATGAATAGTATGGTTTTAAGCACTCATTTTTTTGGAAGTATGTTGTTAGAAGAATGCAGTTTTAGATGCTGCCAAGTAGAGAGGCGAGTGTGACAAAGTGGGGTTCTCTGCAGGCGCACACACATGGTGTAGGCCACTGCCAGCAACATATTGCCTCATTAACAGATAGACATCTCCTTGAGAAATCCAGGACAGGGACACAATGCCGCTGGTTTCAACCAACAGAACCATAGGTGGTCTTGCTTCCAGTGGGCATATCTATTCAAACCACAATCTCATACCTCATAGCAACCAACTAGCAACAACAGACTTTGTATTTATATAAAGTAGGACTCTTATTGGATGCATTTTCTTCCCCAGACAGGAACAGATGTTAGTGCTCGTGGGGGTGGAACCAACTGTTTGTTTATGATACTCATTTGTATTCAGAATGTTGAGAGAAGTCTTCATTGGCGCGCCCTACATTGATGTCTTCCATCGTTTAGAATTATAAGGGAAAAATCCAGACGCTGAAGACGTTGTACACATTATTACTGCCTTTGTGTTCTGTTGCAATCACGATGAGAATGGCAACCATGACTCACCACCGTCACTATCAACGACACTCCTATTTTTCTTAAGGATGAGAAGGATAATTATGATCTTTTCTTATTTTTCCCGTCTTCTTTGCCTGATTCACTCTACTTTTTGAATGTGACCCATGCAGTGGCACAGATCTATGAGTCGTGACTATGCCTGGTAATCGAGCTATTCAGAATTCAAAACCAGATTTGAGCTCTCAGGATCAAAGCAGGAACCGTGTGCGTGAGTTTTTGAGTTACTAATATTGCCCGAGGTAGAATTCAAACCTCGCTGTCCCTTTGCTGGTGAAATCTCCCCTGGACTTTTACATTTTAATGTTTCCTTTTTGATATCCTTCTAAAAATGCGTTACTTAAGTGAAACGCAATTTGCTGGATTAACAGATTTTTAAGATATATGTAGATAACACTCACCTAAAACCTCCAAATGGAAGATCATTATATGAATTTGAAAGAAGCATAAGTCATAGAGACTAATTTTACATTATGAACTCATGATGTACTGTACGCAGACTGTATTCTAAGACTGCCTTCTATTTGTTGTAAAGCAAGTGATCCATAGGACATTTATTAAAAAATACTACTGTATGCACTTTTTGTGAGCAACCTTTTAGCTCACAGTTGAGTCCTCTGGGACCTCCAGGCAGTCCACTTTTTTTTTCTTGTGTTCCTTTTTCTAATACGCTGGAGCAAGGTCAGTGTTTTGCAGCTTTTATTACCTGGCTCAGGTGTGTAGAAGCTGGAACAGATTAAATATATTTATTATAAAGACTATCTGGGGTCTCTGAAAACTGCACTGGGAAACACTGCCCTATACTTAGGAACTGACCTGTATAAAGAAACCACAGAGCTCAATTAGACCACGTTTAATTTGGCATACGCTGGAAAAAAAAAGGTGCAACATCTAAGATTTTATAAACATTTTATGTGCTTCTGGTATAATATAAAAAATTATGCCTGTGACATCATCAATGTGCATCAAAATGCAGATATTTTCATCAACAAATGTCTACCGCAGTACTAGCTACAGTCACTAAAAGACAGAGGGGGTAAATATTCAGAGTTTCACTTTCAGTAATGTTTGTAACCATCATTTGCATACAGTAATGCAGTGTATCTGAAAATGAATGAAGAACATGGGTGGGTAAGCAGTCGATTGTCTGTGGTGCCAAACTACAGGAAACTATTTTAAGGTGGTTTATTGTTGACAAATAAACATTTACAGCTACAGCAATTTGGTGAGTTGACATGCCAACTTGCAACATGCCAATTTCCCTCTCTCTGTTGATTTGTGGCATCTGTGGCATTGTGATGTACACTGGCTGGCAAAAAAAAAGGTCACACACTTTAATATTTTGCTGGAGCACCCTTAGCCTTTATTACAATGTATAATCACAATGTCATTGTTTCAATAAGCTTTAGCGATACCATCACACCACCCAGAGATAGGTACATTATTCACAGACGTCCTGAACTGATGTTGGGAAAATTGAACCACTTTATAAAATCTTCTCCAGCACATTCCAAAGACTTTCAGTAGGGTTAAGGTCAGGACTCTGTGGTGCCATTTCATGAGTGAAAATGATTCCTTGTGTTCCCTGAACCACTCTTTCACTATTTGAGCTCCGGTTTTTCATCAGGGAAGGAAAAAATCCATAGATGCAATAACCTGCTCATTCTGTGCATTCAGATTCATCAGCTGACTTCATTTTATTGCCAAATTAATGTTGCTGAGCCTCGACCTGACCAACAGAAGCAACGGTGCCATGGTGATTCTGTGCCGTAATCAAGGCTAAAGGGGGTCTAACAAAATATCAGAATGCGTAAACGTTTTTTTTGGCCAGCCAGTGACAAATCTGTAGGACTTGGGTGGCCTTTTATTGTCCCCAACATATGGTGTGTTTGTATACTAATTGAACAGGGTGTTTCAGCTGGCCACCCCTGACTGTTGGCTGGATTATCTTGTATGGGAATTTACTCATTGCTGAGCAGATGTAAAAAGATATTTTAAAAAAAAGTTTATTATGATTATTATTAATTCATTCATTAAATAATTGATTTTCTATGCCTCTTAATCCTAATTAGAGTCACAGGGAGGCTGGTGCCCATCTCAGCCGACTCTGATTGAGGGCGGGGTACAACCTGGACAGCTCTCCAGGCCATCAGAGGGCTACTACTACTATTATTATTATTATTATTATTATTATTATTTCAAACCCACAAACTGCATGTCTGTACGAACCAAAATAAAAAAGAAATGACAACTCAACATTTAATAAAATAGCCCTTTAAAAATGTATTTGTAATTTTGTTCCATATATCTACTGTCTTTGAAAGAAGCTTTCTTAGTGGGTTTTGCTTGAATCCTTCTCTAAATGGAAACTCTGGGCTGTATAGTATAAGGAACATATTAGCTCTCCACCCTCCATTAGAACAAACTGAAAAATAAAAAATAAAAAAGGATTTAGGGTGATGGATTCTAGATGGAACCTTTTTTCTTTTAGCAGTGTACTGACTCAGTTCCAATGGGGTAAAGGTGTTGTTTCAATGCATCATAATTTTTTACTGATTACTGTTCCTGCTTTCTTTAACCCACTATTTGTTTATTTTTTCTGTTTATACAGTACTTTATGAAAAAAGACAAATGGAGAACCCACAGAATCTTTAAGGAAACCAAAATCTAGAACATTTTGAGGAAGCTAAACATCTGTAGAAATATCTTTTAACTTTTAAAAAACAATTGATGGACCCATTTTCAAAATGCAGAACCGATGCTGATATTAAACAACAACAAAAACAACAACAACAACATTAACAACAACAACAACAACGCAAAACTGGTCATCGTCAGTAGGAATGAAGACCAACATTTCATAGATTTAGGTAGTATGTAAACAAACCTTTCAGTTTCCCAGCAGAGCTGGTATTGTTTCACTTCTGTCAGTTTGTGCTTTTTTAAATGTTTACATTTTTTATTTTAATTTAACTGTTAAAAAATTTTTTCAGGGTAGCAACATTGTAGGTCACATTCAAGGTCAGCGAAACAGCCACCAGTTTTTCATAATGTTACACAGTTTCTTTGTACTCTGTACAGCAATAAAGCTGCAATAAAACGGCAATAAAGCTAATTCTGATTATGGCTAATTAGCGGCTAATGCGATTCCACCATCGAGGGCCTCTGGTTTTGTTTATATTCAACTAGTTTAACATAAACGAGGGGCAAGATATAGTGAGTACTGTGATATTTGTAGTTAATGACCAGATAAGCCAATTGAAAACTGGAGAGCTATTTAATAAAGGACAACAAGGAAAGAATGGGGGGAAGAAAACCCAGAGGTATGGATTATAATGGAGTGACATGTCTATATTTATGAATTTAGGAATATAGCAAAGGGTGCGAAAGGGTAGCAGCACCTAATTATGTACTGAGAAAATTGTTTGCAGGACACTTGATTTGTTCTTTGCTATTAAATAAATAGTCACATATTGATCTTAGCGCACTGGCTTTCAAAAACAATTGCACCCTGTAATAATGTTTACATTCATGTAGCTCAGCGTGTCTGCTTGAGCGGCGTAGTTCTTTCAGAGATGTAGGTCAGAGTTTGATAATTGGTAATTGGTGAGGCCATTTTTACCCCTCAAGGGTGGCATCAGGAAACCTGTTTTAATGTCTGTGATGTTTGGAGCTGAAACACAGCTGAAATACACTGAGCCTCACTGCATGGATTGGTTTTTAAAACATGTACTGCACCTTTAGCACCAAGGAGGCTACACTAAGGCGGCGTTTCTCAGTGCAGGCACAGTCCCCAGGGATTCCAGACAGATAATATTCTTAATCTGTTCGAGGTGGAAACCACAGCTCTGCGTTCCAGCATGTGTGTGCAGTGCTCGAGGTGAGGGTCACGCACTTCGGCCGCGCGCCGCACGGTGGCGATCCGATTCCAGCACCGGCTGCATCGCTTCACCCGCACCCACACAAGTACTCGCGGCTGAGCTGAGCTCAGGGTGCACGGCGAGTGGGGGAATACATATGCCAAAGCGAAGGCTGGTTCGCCTTGTTTCCTTCAGTTGGAGCCGTGGCTGGCTGATCCTCCACCGCCTGCTCTCTCACGGAAGCGCGCTCGCGGACTGGGATGGAATCTGGCGCGCGACACAACTTGACTGAAAGGCGGCTTTCCATTGAGGCATTCTGCTCCCCGGTTTGTGTAAAGTCGCCGGAATGAACTCCCCACCAGCAACTTTTAACCGGAACCCAGGACACTGACGCACAGCCGTGTTCCTGTGCCTTCCGTGTGATTCTTTAACCAGACTTATCCGCTTTGATTCTGCCGCTCTGACAGCCTGAGCGCGCGTGACGCACCGCACCGCATCTCTCAGCGCGCGCGGAGGGAAACAAAGTGTCACCGACTTCCGAGCAACACGTAGGCTGCTATTCTGTCTCCGAGGCTGTCTCCGAGGAAAATGTCCGGCTGTTTGTTCACCCTGAAGCGGGGGGCAGGCTGGCTGCTGCTGTTTTCCGTTGTTCACCTCACACAGGCTCAAGGTAAGGACGCGGGTGTTGTGAATTTGGAAACCACACAGAGTTTGGGCACTGTTTCTTTTCTGCTCTTTGTTCCTTGCATCCTCGCCTCGGCTTGCAGGGATGCTGTGAGTAAAAGCGGGGTTAGCATTTACATTAACGTAGCAATAATGTTAAATAAAGGTGTCTTATATCCCTGATAAATCTCACAATGGGCTACAGAGGCTTCTAAACACACTTCCATCCGGACGAGTTTAGATCTAAACACAGCACATTTTTTTTATCATCCTGGGTGTTTTTTCTCCTGAAAGTAAAAGTGTCTTCATGGGGGAAAGCACTTACACATGGCACTGGCTACTTTATTCGATTCTCCTGCCTTCTAGCTACACTTACTGGACGATGAGGTGCACTTTTCTGGGAATTACTAACCATTGCCCATCTGTTGATATGTATGAATTGTCAGCCCATCTCTTCTCTATCTATCAGTGGGAAAAGAGCATCACAGGACTGTGGTCCATTCTCATCACATCTATCACAGGGTAGTGGCTTGACAACATTCGTATAAGTTGTGCATGGATTAACTAAGTATACAGTATATCTGCTACATGGAGCAACAAGGTAGGATTGTTTATTAAAGGGGCCAGCAAGTGTTCAAAACCGCAAGGGTGCCATTACTCCATACACATTTTTTACCTCATGAAGTATGAGGACCTGTGATAGCCATTGAGACAAATTGGCTCGTGCAAAATGGGATAGCATCAATTTTTATATCCAGTACCTATGGTTTTTAAATAAATATAAGTTCCTGGGTTGGAGTCCCACGCTCGGTGAGGGTGATTCTGTGTGGAGTTTGCATGTTCTCCCTGTAGGGTTCCTTCTTGTACTCCAGTTTCCTCCCACAGCCTAAAGACATGCACATTATTCTAACTGGATGTTTCAAATTGCCCCTAGGTGTGAGTGTGAGTGGTCGTGTCTGTGCTGGTCCTTTGATTGACTGGTGGGCTGTTCAAGGTGCCTTCACCCAGTGTCGGCAGAGATGGGCTTCAGCCTCCCCATGATCCTATTAGGATTAAGTAGTTTGGCAAAATGACTAAATGAATGAATGAAGAATGTTTAAAGAATTAATATATGGACAGTATATGGCCAATACTATGGCTACTGAATAAACATACCCTATTAACATATTTACATATTATGGCTCAGGGTTGCCTCATCTACTGACTACTTCAGTTTTAGTCACAGTGGAAAAAAGAGGCAACTCTCCAGCAATTTGTCCCAGGTGTAACTTAAAATAGTTTTTTTCCCTTGTGAATAATCAACAAACCTAAATTATAGTTCAGGTTAATTGCTGATAGCCCGATTGGGCTAGAAACACTAGAAAAACACACTCAGACAGGGCTGTTCGAGCCTCCTGGAGCTTTCTGGATCATAGCTGTAACATGCTGGAGTGGCACATTTACACCATTCAGCTTGTTGAGTCACTGTAAAGCATTTTCTCATTCTTCAGGTCCTTGTGTGAGACAGCTGTCATTCATGTGCCAGTAAAGCAGCAGGTTAACCTCTGAAGATTTACTCACGGCTGTCATGTTTTTGGATCAGAAATTGCAGCGGCGGCCATTTTTCAGCTATTTAAATGATTTTACTTTTTGTTCTTGGGGAGATTTGACCTCTCGACATGTATCGCTTTGTCCCCGCACCGCTATAAAAATCATCCAGCTGTTCTGAGGCAGATGGCAGATGCACTACAGTCCAGTGATCCATTTTGTTCGATGGGCATCAAAGTACAAGTTTCAATGATTCATTAACTGCAAAGGTGGCTTGGATCTGGTATTGAGCATTTGATAATCTCAATACTCTAAACATTGCTTTGCTGAAAGCAGCAGAATCCTTTAACTTCTTTTGTCTTTGAACAAGTCACAGTATTATACAAAGGCTGCCAGCCATAAATTGCGCAGACATACCTTATTATGGATGGCACAGTGGCACTCATTAGCCTCCTGCTCTAGTTACAAAGGCCAGAAAACCACTGCTCAGTGTTTATTCATCCATCCATCCATTTGTTGAACTGTATCCTACTAGTAGTCCAACTAGGGTTGCGGTTGGGTGGGCTGAAGGCCATCTCAGCTGACACTGGGATACAGCTCACCAGACCATTGCAGGAAAACATATACATGACCATTCACACCCACACCCACATTGACACCTTTGGAATGTGGGAAGAAATCTGGAGGAAATCTACGCAAACACGAGGAAAGCCTTGCAAACTCCAAGCCAGGCCCTTCTCGCCATTAGGCATTTCCTACCCACAATACCATGCGCAACAACCAACCCCCCCGGATTCTTACTCTGAATTACATTTTTTTCTTGATTTGAACTTTTACCTTGTTCCTGAATGGCTTTGAGGAAGCATCAATGAGAAATTAAGGGTGTATTCACAGTAGGCGAGCTGCACTGTGCCCGAGCACATTTGACCCCTAGTGTCTAGAGTGATTGCTGCATGCTGTGCTTGGGCATGGTTCACCTGGCCCATTTTGACGAGGTAGGTTCAGGCATGGATCATTCGTACTCGGGCACGGTGTGCACCAGTGTGACTGTTAATTATGCCCAAGCATAAAACTCAAACAATGTTATATTCAATTGTTCTTTTCCTGAACTCCTTAATCCCATTAGGGACGCGGCAGACACAGGTTGGAGGCGGGGTACACCCTAAACAGCTCACCAGACCATCGCAAGATCATCACACTCACAACCATTCACACGCATGCACTCACACCTAGGGGCAACTTGGAACAGCCCAATAGCCCAATGTGCATGTATTTGGACTGTGCAAGGAAACTAGAGTACCAGAGGAAACCCATGCAAGCTTGTGGAGAACATGCAAATTCTTCACAGTAACCCCGTTGCTAAGCCCAGGACTCGAACCCAGGACCTATTTGCTCTGAAGCGGACTTGCTAACCCCTGCGTTTATTCAATTCATTTGAGAATATTTGGGTAGATAGCATCTCTGGTGCTCTCCTTGTTGATGAATGTGCTTTAAAGTTCAGGTACTCTAGATAGTTGTTATCAGATACCCCTGTAAAAACCTTATGCATGCAGCAAGATGTATTGAAAACTGCTGCATTGCATTATTGATAAATCTGCATGGCATGTGAAAGGGTTGTCTGTCTTCATGCTCGTAATGACTCCAAATAAGCCACAGTGTGTAAACAGTCCCCACCGTGCAGTCCCTAATGCTGTTCTTCCACACCAGAAATTACATTGTGATGATGTAAGTAGCCTCGGGTTGGAACAGTAGGAGAACTGGCCAGCAGGGAAGTGGGGAGGGAGCAGTCCTACTAGGGTAGAGTACAACACAATGTATGACTGCACCCTAAAAGGTCCCCATCCTTCAGTCAGTCAGAGACCAGAGAGTGAAAATGTTCTCACTGTCACTTTGCACTGATCAGCACTATGGGGCTCCTGGGAAGTGTGAGGCTGCACAGGTAAGTTAGAGGTTCTCTCAGGAGGGGGTCCTACCAGGAGTAGAACCAGAAAGTGGCATGATCCTTCACAGAAGGTGGTATCAGAGACACTAGCTTTCTCTGTTTCATGCTCTCTCTCTCTCTTCTCACAAAGCTGGGGTATTTATTCTGGGCCTGCTCGCTAATGAGCGTCCATGCCACTGCCTCGCTCTGGTAAATAGAATGGGCTCAGTCATCCTCGCAGAGCGTCTGGAGCTCAGAGGGTTGCATAAATTACGGGCGAATGAAAGCTGAACGGGTCCCTGGAGAAGCCGAGGTGTCTTGTGTTTGTGTCTTTTTTTCTGTGTCGTGGGACAAACACACCCCTCCTGCTGCAAGAACAGTTTGTAGTGCTTTAAGTCTAACAGGGAAACCTGACACACTTCGCGCAGGTACCGGTGCCAATAGAATGGCACACATGTCAGCTTATTTTTTTATCCACCTCGATGTCTTTTTGGAAAAAGGCAATGAATCACTGATGTTAGAATATTTGCCTAGTGAAAGAAAAATCACAGAGGTCAAGTGGTGGTGAAGATCTCCGAGTAAATATTCACATCTTAATCTAATATGCTTGCGTGAATATGGCTGTGCATAAGCACGTAATGTGTTATGAAGAAATCATGGTTGCAGCACTGATATTCTGCCTGTCCAAGATGGAGATTTCCAGCGACAGCTTTCTGACATTTCCCAATCTTTAAACCTTCAGTTGAAATACTAAAATCCGTACATGACTGGAAACATTCAGCCGTATTGTTCGTGTAAGACCTTCTGCAAATGCAAGCACATGCAAAAAAGAAACGCGTTAGTTTGTGCGAAAAGGTCAATAACACAATTTTAAGATTTTGATGCGCTCTTTCTATCTGTTCCCCCACGAGGTCTGCTTTTAAGCAGGGAGGGATGTAGTACTCCCAATGCCATGCCATAATTATGCACGTACACACACGGCCTTTGTGGCATATTTATCAGCATGCTGCGTGACACTTATTTAATTACACGTCTCTGAGGCTGGGTTTCCGAATGGGAACAGATGCCTAGTGACTTAAAAAAAACAAAACCATCTGTTTCCAACTGCTCCAAGGTCCTGAGTGAAACTGGCTGAAGCCTGACTCCTGTTGTCCCCCACCTGCATCTGACCAGTAGCTGTGACTCGCCAGCCTGTGGCCTGCTGAACCATGTCTACTGCTACAGACTTGCACCGTTTATTTATCCGGTCAGAGTGCAGAGGTTGGTCTGGAGAATGGTGAAATTGCCAGGAAATCACATATCCGCATATACCGCTCTGTAACTGGAACGTCTTTGTTTTGGCTCCAGGTTAATCTGCCAGAGGATCAATAGCAGTCTGATAGAGAGAGAATGCGGCTTCTGCATGTGCCCAGATCACGCTTCAGGAGGCCTTTTAACTGACTCACTCGAGTGGCAAAACTGTGTTTGTGGTTCAAAATGGGAGTGTAATCAGATTAGTTTGGACTTTAGGCCTTGGCACACAAGACCCTGCCCGGTAATTGCCATGAGCTGTCGGGGTATGATTGTCAGTGAGGATGTGGGGCAGAATGTGCCATGTCTAGCACCGAGGCCATGACACGATGCCATGTAATGTCACCCCAAGGAGATCTGACTCTTTGCCTAGGCAGAATCTGTGCTGCCATGCCATGAAAAAAAAAAAACATTCCATTACTTCAATGTTTACAACGGCCCCTGGCTCAAATTTCCCCCGTTTGCTATGCGGATTCAGTCAATTCTTTAGTTACCCTGTTCATAAAATTCCCCTGTCTGAAACAGATAGCATATTATAGTCCTTTACTGCTTAATGTGATGAAAACCATTCCGGATATACGAGTAAAATGATTCATTTGATATAATGTGATAAGGTGGAAAAGAAATGAAGAAAGGAAGAGATGAAGTGGGAAAACTAGAAAATGAAAGAGAGAGATGGTGTGTGCAACTAGAAAAAAATACTTGACAAAAGGGGTGCCAAAAATGAAATTCTTGATTTAAGAGTAAACCCACTACTTCAAGGCTCATTTAAATCAAAGTCATGAAGTGGGTTTTCTTCCCATGTTGGGGCTGTTTACAGACAGGGGGGCAGAAAACCCTCAGGGTGTATTATGCTTAATAAATTTTCTACTTGTGAACTTGCTTTGGGAAAGTCATGGCGAATTACAATATAACCAGCAGGGTATAATTTGTACACTGTCGCCAAACTGTAAATAGAATTTAATTTAAAATGAGGGGGTTGGTGAATCAGATGCAGTGAAGCAAAATATTAAGCAGAGAGAGACCGTGGGATTGCTGGGTGGGTCCTTATGTGGTTAGGAGCCAATGCCAAACCTGCCTGCTTCTTAGGAACAGACCTTGTTCACTGATTCGTACAGAACTTAGGTGGAACCACCCTGTCATAGTTCAACTGCACAGAAGAAAGAAGTATTGGAATCGGGTGAAATTGTAACTGTGGCATTTGCTCCATGCGTGCAGGCTTGTTTTAGCCCCTGGGCTCTTCAGTGTAAACATTTAAAGAACAGAGCGCATCACCTCAAAGAAAACAGCAATGAGAAACAAAGCCTGCTACAGCTTCTCTCTCATTCACTCTCCCTCCCTTGGGATACTGTGAGCTTATTCTCTTCTTGTGAATAAAGCAACAAAAAGGCACAGGCAAAAAAGACACAGCGATACAACCATTGACAGTGAGACTGAAAAAGAAGGGGGGCAAAAGGTGGAAGGGAGGCAAATCAACTACCCCCCCCCCCCCCTTCATTTCAAGTTTGTAAGAATCCTCCCATGTATATACAAAAGAATATAAAAAAGCTCATATAGCTGTGTTGGTACAAGTCTAGTAGGAGAGGGGATTCAATAAGGCTGTAGCCAATAACTATGGACAAATTTGCCCACAATACAACCTGGTTCTTTAAGGGAAGCACAGCAGTAGTGCATGGTGAAGATCTGTTTTTACTGAATTTGGTAATGATACTTTTTAATGTTCTAAACAATTTATTCTTCTCAAGCAAGATTACACAGAGATTGTTTTGGACAAGATGGGCATCCTGAGTTCAGTGCCAAGCTTCACCCCCAACCAAATTAGAGATATATGGCTTCAATAATTTCTTGAACATTTTTTAACCATCTAATGATAAACCATAAAAAATTAAACTATAAATAAATCATTTTTAATGCTTCTTGATTCTTAGTTCTTTTGTTATATTTTGAATTACTAGTTTGTTGGTGGGCGGCAAGGCAGTTAGCATATCTGCATCACAGCGAGAAGATGCTGGGCCAGACTCCAGAACTTTCTGTGTGTAGTTTGCATGTTATGCCTGTGCTTGCATGGCTTTCCTTCGGTACTCCATTTTTCTCACACAGTCCAAAGTCCAAAGCACATTAGGCTAATTGCTGTTTCAAATTGCCCCTAGGTGTGGAAGTGAGTGTGATGGTTGTGTGTGTGTTGACTCCGTGATGGTCTAGCGAGCTATTCAGGGAGTACCTTCAGTCAGTATTGGCAGGGATAGGCTCCAGCCTCCCCATGACCCTGGTAGGATTAGGCAGTTTGCCAAGTTTGGCAGTTAAGAATTTCTTTAATTTCTCCGGATGCAGCAACGCAGGTCACGATTTGATTTGATTCTAGATGGCTTCACGATTTTAATTTATTTTAATTTTTTATTTTAATCAAGGACAAATTTATGACTGACAAGACTTCTTGTTATTTCAGAATCTTATTGTAAAACTCTAAATAATAAAAATTATTTATAAAAATCATATAAAAGCCAAATAATATTAATAATATTCTAAACAAAATATACTACAGGTTAACCACATCTTAAAAATAAATAAAGACATTTATAAAGTCTAACAGAAATTCGATTGAACAAGCAGTGTGTCTGATCCAGGAAAATGATGGATTGAAATATAATGAGCTCCATGGCGGTGCCTGAGGCATTATTAGAGACATAAAGTCGGCTAAAATGCCTGACTTTAATGTCCTCTTTCTCTGGCAATATAGATGTAGGGGTTCAGGGTTTAGTGTCATTTGAAAATTACTAAACCACATCTGTAATGAGGGCTGATGGTTATTTTCAGGAACAGTCAGCCACTTCATAAGTGCATATGATTCCCTGTATATGTGCAATATATTCATATAAGAACCTGATCGTGTGACCACTGTGATCTCGGTATATTTAAACTCTATTTTTGTATTGAACCCTTTTTTTTTTCGAAACTAATTCTTATTTACAGTGGCAGCTTAACGGTTTTGGTTACTCTATGGGTTGGGCCCATGACCTGTATATTTCATAGGTGCAGCCACATCTGTTTTTTTTTCTGTTATAAAGGAATGAAGTCGTGTTGATCTGAGATTTGCAACCACAATCCGCGCACTAAGGACTGTCCTCGGCTCGAGCATATGCAGTAGCTATGTGTGGTGCTCTTGCACTTTTGCTAGATAAAATAGGATGTAATAGCAAAATAGTGTGAAGTAATATATACAGTTGATGGTTGCAAGGGTTCCATGAGATGATTTGTTAATAGATTTTCATTACCTGAATTGCACTATTGATGATCCGCAGATTTACGACAAAATACATCAAAGCAACAAATTTTATGCATGCATTAAAAGGCAAAAGATAAAAATAAAATAAAATAAATAAAAAATCAATGTACTTTTAAATTTTTTTCCCCATTCCTATAAGAAAATAGATTGTTTATAGTGTTCGATTCACATGTTCGTAGCCTGTGCTCTGTTTATAGGATACTGAAAACCATTTCTATTTTGGTTTATTACCCATGAAGCCAGGGAAGTTGCTTTGTGTAACATATGATGTAACGTTAATCAAAGTACTCATTCATTCATTCATTTTCCGAACAGCTTATTCCTAATTAGGGTCGCGGGGAGGCTGGCGCCCATCTCAGCCAACTCTGGGCGAGGGCAGGGTACACCCTGGATAGCTCGCCAGACCATCGCAGTTAAAGTTATTTAAGCTATATATATTGGATAAGTTCAACAAGATTGCCAATCAACTAAAACACAGAATAAAAAAGGCAGGAAAGTATGAGGGTGAATAGATGCTGAAATTATGACCAGGCTGGGGTTTAAAATGTAAGTGAAGACCCAAAAAGGTGTGAATCTAAACAAACATTACCAGAAAACACAAATCAACCACTATAGAATGAACATTATCTCATTAAAATCTGATCCTTAAACTAACAAGTCAGAAGAAACAAATGAAAGCAGAAGTAAGTAGTAAAGATAAACCCAGGCTCAGACACTTATTAAAAGAGACACCTATCAGAAGCTCTAGTTTTAGGCCTAAATATTTATTTTAATTGTTAATTATGTCTACTGCTACCAACTTATCTGGTAGCTTTGGTAACCTAACCTGAAAGGATTTCTTGAATAATTTTTTAAACATTCATAAATGTTTTAATAATAATACGTCTATAATAATTATATAATAAGAAATAATCGATTATCTGTGATGGCCTGGTGAGCTATTTAGGGTGTACTCTGCCTTCGACCAATGTGACAAATAGGATTAAGTGGTTCATGAAATGACTAAGTGAGAGAGAGAGAGATTTTCAGTTATAAAGCTACTTTTTAGACTATTGCTAAACATATAACTGTTAAATCCTTCAGTTTCACATAGGCCTGTCCTTTTCACTCAAAAGCACAAAATAGGATGCCATTCAAATAATTTTATCCTCATACAACTCTGCCAAAACAAACAAAATGATGGATTCGCTTTATTGTTTTCTTAGTTATGTATTTTGACTATTTTGGATAAAAGATTACCTTTACACATCTCCACAGTCACTTCCCGTACCAAGAAACATGGTCATGTAGACAACTTACATGAGGAGAAAGGCATTGTGGGAAACCACCAACCTCCTGCCTGCAGCAACTACAGCTTTCATCTCTTTCAGTGGCTGAAATGCCCAGAGGATGTGTCCTTCTCCCTCCGTCTCCCTCCTGAGGAAGTTCACCGCATCAAGTTCGAGATCTAGCTCTGCGATGCACTCCGGGGCTAATCTGCAAGTTCTCTAACTCACATTAAAGCTAATTTATGGAGAGATGATGAGTAAGCATGCAACACAACCAATATTCAAATTTCTTTACCTAGAGAAATCTAAAATGCTAATTATAGTGAGCATGCTAAATTAACAAATGCAACTGCAGTGGTAATGTGGTTCAGACTTTTCCTGAACTAAGGCAACCAAGGCCTTCAAATTTGTCAAATTACTTTATCCAGTGCAAGCGCTAGTATCAGGGGTCATGCTAAGACTAATCTATGGATAGAATGACTAAGAAAAGGTGGTACAAGAACAAGTATTTTAAAATTTCCAGGCTCAGGTGGTGAGTGAGTTTCATCACCTGATGGATAAATAGTGCAGCCAGCTTCTAAATATAAATACGCTCACAACACACACACACTTAAAACAAATACAATTACTGTGGATGCCTAGGCCAGGGTTGGGTTGGGGTAGCACACTCAATTTTACCCCACTATCAGCTCTGCCAATTAAATGAATAAAAAGGAATGAAAATATAGATATTACAATGTTGTCCTATCCTCAAGGAGTGCACTTGGTGATCTGCATATTCATATATGCAAATGCAAACATGAATAATTTCCCTCACCACCTTTTGTATCTCTCCAAAGGTTACAGCCCTTTAAATAAAACCCAACAATTAGCATGAAGACTCTCCATTATTTATCATTTTCTTTTCCCCAGCACTGCATGGAGCAGCCATAAATAATATCAGCGGTGGCCTCGTTCTCTCTGAGTTTATAACTTGTTAAAATCACATGACCAGTTCGCTGCCGGTCAACACTAATTCTGGCTCTTACCTCCCACTGAACACCTGACACAGCAAATCAAATCTCCACCAGAGAATAAGCTTCACAGACACTTCATAAAGCAACTACAGGTCTGTTAACAGCTCGTTTTGATGGAATTAACTGTTGCTCAGCTGCTGTGTGGACCAGCAGCTCTTATCTTTACGCTTCACCTGCTGAGCCTGCCAGAGCATTAATATTAACATTGTCCTCAGATCAATTTAAAGAAGGAAGGCATGTGTCACTAAAATACATTTATCAATGTTGTCTTTCCTTTCCTTGCCTTTTTCAGGTTCCTTATGCACAGTATCTGATTCATGTCACCTTTAGACTCATGGGGACCTCATGGAGAACTCATCTACATATCATATATGCATATACAAATGTATCCACACCTTACTCCTGACATCAGTAGAAACCACAACCTCTTTCTGGCATCCACATTTTATTTCTACCATCTGTCCAGCAAGCATCTCCACCCATCTAGACTGCTAGTATGTCCCTCTAGCATCCTGAGCTTCATAAGCTTCTGCTTCAATCCAGATCCTAACCATCAATCTCCTTATACCATCCTTCCACCCTGAGGCCTACAAACATTTCCTTGTGTACAGCTATTGGGTAAGATTCTCTTTTCCCATTCTAAAGTCTACAAGCTTCTTTCCTCCACCCAGATCCTACTTCTGTCATATTAGGTGCCACAAGCTCTCTCTGCCCTCCAGAGCCAATACTGGTAGGGTGAGTGCATTCATGTGATCTTGCATGTAATCATGAGTATCCAAAGGGATTATAGGTAAATTCTTTAATCACAGTCCGACTTCTTCCAAGCAAGCTGCAATCTAGATCCAACTTCTTTTATCCTGAGGTCTGCAAGCTCCTTCTACCACTTACACTCCAGCTGTTATCCTGAGGCTAACAAGCATCTTCCCCCATACAAATTCTTCTTCAACTATCCTGAGACACACAAGTATCATCTGCTGTTCAGATCCAATTTCTATCTTCCAGGTACCTGCAAGTCATCATTGGTTTTCCACATCCTAGTCATCCTAGTCCTGCACGAAATGTTTTTTTCATCCAACACCAGCTGTGAATGTGCTGAGACCCACAAGATCAATTTTTTTTTATTCAAATCCTATTTCCACATGCCCATCTGTCAATTTATCACCTAGGCATCGTGTCTTCCATCCTGACACCTACAAGCTTCAAATCCCGTCTAGAGTATACCCCTACCACCTTGAGGCCTGGAAGCAAATTCTGCTTTGACTGTCCTGGAGCCCAAATTTCAGATTCCTCATTCTGTATTCATGCAATCACTGCCCAATGTCCCAACTGAGTAAATTATTTCATCTAGAAGCATATTATATAAAAGCCACATATCCAAAACCTGCAAGTTCTAGCTCCCATTAGAATTCCAAATCTCTCTCCATAGGGTCTAGCTCCCTTTCAGATCCTTCTATTTTCAATTCAATTCAATTTTATTTGTATAGCGCTTTTTACAATTGACATTGTCGCAAAGCAGCTTTACACAGTAA
>JBCNYG010000003.1:8353754-8365642 GCA_039654305.1 Porochilus rendahli | reverse complement strand
ACGTATATACCAGACTCAAAAACAGCTTCTTCCCCAAACTGTGAAAGCCATCACCCTTTCACCCTCCACTTCCTCTCAGTCATACCCACACTCTTCCTCCATAGCCACATACTCCCTCGCTCTCACACACACTCCCCCCCGACTCTCACATAGACATCAGTTCCTAGTAAAAGGACAGTGTTCCTCAAACTCGTCTTACACTGCTGTACTTTATACGTACGTAGTTTACGTTCTAGTTTATATCCACTCTGCTGCTGCTATTTATTTATTACATTTCATAGACCTTCAATGTACATACCAGTGTTCAGTTTTTATTCACAGGTGTTTAGAGTTTATATTTCTATCTTATATTTCTATTTAAATACGTCAGTACGTTTCCTAATTTTAATTTCAACCCATTTCCCTTATTTTAACTATCTAAAAGTTTAAAAAAGTATAAAAAAATAATCATTTCCTCCTCTTACTTTTATTTTGCTTTGTGCTTTGTTTACATAACCGCTTGTGCTAGTGCTACCGAAAGTGACAAACCAGGATTCAGGCTGGAAAACCGACCTGAAACAGATCCATAATTTCAGAACAAAACCTCTAGTCAATATAAAATTCGAAATTGCGTTACTGGAGCCTCTGACCATGTCCATATTTTTAAAAGTCCCTTGGTCCACAACTGAATCACTACCAAAATCTATCCACTATTACTTCTAAAAAATATTATGTACCACATCACACCCAAAAAATTAAGCGAAAAATTAAGCTAACAAACAATAGATTTATGCAGGTGTTGTTCAGACAGGTGGTACAGTGGTGTTGGGTATAGCATGTCCTCCTCATAGCTAGAAGGTCCAGGTGTTTTCCTGTGTGGCATTTGCATGTTCTCCCCGTGCTTGTGTAGGTTTCCTCTGGGTACTTCACTTTCCTCCCACAGTCTTAAACATGCACTATTGGGTGAGATAGGGGCCAGCCTCCCAGTGACCCTGGTAGAATTAAGCGGTTTGACAGATCAGTGAGTGAGTGTGAGTGTTGTTCAGACAGTAAACATATGTCACATTGTGGAGGACAGATTCATTGTGATGAAAGTTTAAGCACCAAGAGCAAGTGTTTATGCCACGATGGTCAATTAATCGCCTCATTAAATGATTAATGTAAATAATTTATATCATTTTCCTGACTACAAAGAACCTCTGTAAAGAATGTGTGCTTATTTCCATAGGAAAAACTATGCTGAGATTATTTCCTTGGTTCTGATGGAGCTCATTTTCTCTCCACTCTTCTCTTATGTGTCCCTAACTGACATGGGAAAGAGGGGTGGAGGGGGACAGGGGATGGTGGTGTAAGCATAGTTTCTTTTCTAACCAACGAGAGCAACACACTAACAGAAGTACATGAACAGCAGCGACCCTGAAGAGGATTAGTTAACACTTGCATGCAATGACAATAGTATTCTTAATCATGATAGTTCCTGGTACGATATATTGTCTAACTAAAGCTATCATGACAGGCCTACGAGTGCTAAACCCAAGTTAAAACGTATCTTTGATAAAAGCCTAGTGAATGGCAACAGTGAATGCTAGAAACATGACAGAATGATGGATTCTTTTGAAATATGACTCTCATACCCGTGAGAAATCAGAAGCAGTAAAAAAAAGGCTGAAATATGAGCAAATGAGGTTCTTTATGTGAGACATGTCCCTCAGCCTTGTATCAAATAAATAAAGCAGTGTCCAGGGGAGCCCCTCCCTGTCTTGGTAGACTGACTGGTGTAAATGTAATGAAGGTGGAGAGTAATTCTTTTCTCTGCCAAAGCTGCACATCCATTAGCACATACATCCAGCACTGCCTCTCAGAACTACACCACCCAGGCCTCTTGCCCTTGCTCTCCACATGCTGATAAGAATCACAATTGGCAGTCTTTCTGCACCCATATTTTACAATGCCAGCCTCCAGATACAGCACAGTACTAAACCATTAACACATGCTCCGACTTTCCAGTTCAGGCGGTTCAGTATGGAAGTAGCACATAAGGGGGAGAATGGGATATGTAGCGTCTTGTTACCCCCCACTTCACATCTCTGATACACAGTTTAAATGACAAATAGAACAGATGGGGCACTGTGGTACCTCTAATTTATTAATCTAGTCCCTTATGTAACTGGGACACTACTAAACCCATGATACGATGCCTCTAAATCACAGTGGTATAATGAGTCCTAATTGCTTGGCCTGTTTGTTTTGGGTTCATTCAAAACCTGGCAAGAGTTAGGTCATGTGGACAGCGTGGCACACAGCAAGTGCAGGTGTATGGTCATAATCAAAACTCACAACATCACCATATGTTGAAGGAATGCTTTCCAACCAAGCCGTCAGCTAATTAGGATCTAATTATTGAGGCGAGTCCAAACAATCTCAGCAGATGGTGGAACGTATGGAATTCCCATTTCACCGTCCTTGTTTGTTATCTTCCTCCATTACTGTTTGCCCTACTTTCTAAATTCAGTTCCCTCCTTTCTCTGGATGCAAGCACAAGACAGCCTCTTGTCTCCTCTTCTTGCAGTGGGTTCTTTCTCCCTCTCTTTCTTATACTCCCAGGATTTTTCTTCCCCGTGAAAATCATTTGTCAGGTTGTTTTTACCACTAGTGCCAGAAGGTGATCCTTGCTCTCACTTTTTTAAAAAATCATTTCTACCTGTATTTAACTGAGCAGACCTTTTGAGATTTGGTATTTCATGTGAAGCAGCATGCTATTACAGGATTAAAGTTGCCTTGGCCAAGAATGAAAATTGTTTGCGGTGAAAGTCCATCAAAGGCATCAGACTTTACAGGGTTTATAGCAAGGTTGGTTGGGTTGATGGGTTGTAGGCAGGGGTAAAAAATAGTTGTGCATTGAATCTCATTAATCAGAGGTTGGTGTTCGTGGCAGCTTTTGGCCAAGCACTGTAGTGCCTAATTAAGTCCGTGGTACACGCCCCAAGACACACATATTCCCCTGAGTCAGAGAAATGGAATAGCAAGGCAGAATGAAATAGAAAGAAACAAAGAAAGAAACAAAGAAAGAAACAAAGAAAGAGAAAAGGAATGTGCAAGCATCTTGAAGATGCATCTTGTAGGCCCTGATAATTCAATCTGCCGGCCATTGACTGCCCCCCTTCACTGCACTGTCTTCACTTCTAATTAGATCTCGCTTTGATAGCTCAATGCTGCCTCTAATTGCGTTTGAGCAACGTCACCGGGCTCCCCGCAGCTCCGTAGATCTAAGTCGCAATGCCATGCTGCATTACACCTCAGTTAATCTCATCAATTACACATCCATTAACCCTCAGCGACCTATTCATAGTCTGCGCACATGCAGTTGTGCTCAGTCTTACCCAGCAAGGTAATGAAATTCAGCTCCACATATTGTCATGCAGACTGAATTGTAACGAGAATTATACAAAGTAATGCCAAGTTTCTTATTGTTGCCTCCGCCTTGTGTATAAATGACACTGTGTTACAGTTAAGGGTCTTCCCATTTGCATTACTTCCTGTTATGCAACACCTCCATGCCATTTCTCGATCATCCTGCAAAGGTGTTATACAAGCCATAAATGCACGTTAAGCAAGCATGCATCGCTTATGCACCTGAGCTTGTACGGGAGCTATATATACAGTGTATATACATATGCTCATCAGCCTTTATTTGAAATTAACCCTGGAAAGGATGGATCAGGGGCTTTCTAGTGCACTGCGTGGTCGTGTTGATTTTTTCCCTTGCCCTCTACAAAAGCACGCTGCTGTATGTTTGGTTTGAGCAATAATGGGCTCCTTCACCTTGCTGCTAGGGCAGAGGGCAGTTCTCCCACTCAGGGAATCTGATGAAGTATAAATCGACGGGGTGCTGGTTGTCACGGTGACGAGGCTCGCTGACAGAGTGACAGAGCACGCTGACCTTCAACGCAAAACATGAGTGGAGAGTGAGATTGTCCCCCTGTCAGCCATTACAAGTAACCTAAAAACAGCCGTGTGCATACAGTCTAGGTTTAGTGGGCCAAAGGCATAAGCTTCGCCCTGGCTACACGTCACTCTAATGTGGAGACGGAATAGGGAACTGTTTGAAAAGTGTGTTTATAAGACCCTGCCTGCTTGTTTGTTTACATCTTGCTAAGGTGGATGCAGCACTATGGTTAACTGGCCCTGATTGACTCAACCGCACACAGGTGCCAGACAAAGACTAAATAGAGCATGATCTAGCTACTTTTCCACTGAAACATAAAGGAGGGAGGGTTGCTAGTAGTGAATGAGTGTCCTCTCTGTGTGATTGCATGCCAGTATGGTACCCTGAGAAAGAATAATGGGGCATGTTTTATGGTTCCTGCCTGTTGCCCATTGCCTTTGTCTGGGCTCTATTAAAATTCTGAGTGTGCAGCAGGTGAGGCAAGAGTGGAGTCGAACCATGCAATTTGACTTCAGTCATGAGGTTAAAAGAAGGTACTGTTTTTTTGTGTCGGTTCTGGCAACCCCAGCCGAACCCAAGGACACTCCAGAGGGGTGGACAGTGCTTGATGCTTGGAGGCCAGCCGCTTACACAGTTTCCCCACAGCAAGCTACTCTGCTACTGTGAAACCTCCCTCAGGCTCTCCATCTGTACCTGTGTTCTCTGGCACTTTCGCCTCTGCTCACACTCGCACAAGCTGCGTGTGAAAATTACCTCCACAAGTCGCACTTGGCTGCCGACCTGCGTAGGCCGGCACAGAAAAAGGGAAGCATGGCCCTGCCGATGTCCTGCTGAATATCTGTAGCGAAAAGGTACCTGTCACCTCTAAAGCATATGGGCTCTAATGAGTAATGGTGACTGCATTACAACATTGGAAGGCTGTGTGTGGGATATTCCACGCCAGGGGATTCTATTTGTGTATTTGCCTGTACCAGAAAGAGGGATAGAAGTCCACTGTGAGTGAGTGGAGAGTGTTCTAGTGTCTAACATTGCTTCTGTAGATCAAAGGCTTAGAGAGAGCTTCTCAGTCTAGACCACCAACATTCCCTCTCACACATACTCATCCTCTCATTGTGACGTGGGATTGTACAACAACCCTGGGATAAGTAGCATTAGTCTGCTGCTCTGTAACATCGCTTATCATCTGCGGCATGATTCAGCCAAGAAGGTTAAATTAATTACTCCAACTTTATATCAAAAGTTTCGAGTATTCAAATTGTTCCAAAGTGGAGCAGTGCACATTTCAAGAAAACGAATTCCTCCACATCTGTGGGAAAACAGGCATTATTAGCTAGCTATAGCAGTAAAAATTCTACCTGTTTTCTTTCTACTATTCCACCCACGGACCAACCCTCGCTCTGCACTGAGGGAGCAATTACTGTGAGCCTCAACCCTTTTTTCAATGGGGCCGCTCATCTCTTTTCAAACGCAGGTGCATTGTTATAGAAGAGCGATCGGCACGGGGGCGCACATGCCTTTCTGTACTGGTGGGTATATACACTGTAGAGCCTCCATTGGCATTGGAACGCAGTTGTCTGTTTTGTTATCTGCTGCTTTTAGGCTGTAAGTGCTGGAGTTTGGTTTTTGCATGCAGAGGTCCCTAATGATGCTGTATTTATAAAGCTTGATGGCTAAGTAGATGGACCTGCACAGTGGCAGAAGAACAGGAGGAGGAAATGAGGCTATTGTTGAAGGCAGGAGGGAATCGTGCTTTGGGGAGGTGGGGGGATTGTCGTTTATGAAGGTTGTTACCCAGTGGTAATGATTTGAGGAGTGGCAGGGGATATTAAATCGTTTGATTAGGCTGCTGATGGTCTGCCCATATCAAATATGGAGGATGAGGAGGATCATCCTTTCCTAATTGTGCAAACCGTAGTGTTTCTAGGTGTGTTGCTGTTACCTTGTTTTCCTTTATTATCTGTATTAGTAGGAAGGAACTGTATTTTGCATATACACAGGTACATGTGGAGTGTGTGTGCTTGTGTGTGTGTGTGTGTTGTGCGTGTGTGTGTGTGCGTGTGTGTGCCTGTGTGTATATGTGTGTGTGTGTGTGTGTATATATGTTTGTGTGTGTGCGTGTGTGTGTATGTGCCTGTGTATATGTGTGTGTGTGTGTGTGTCCGTGTGTGTGTGTGCGTGTGTGTATTTGTGTGTGTTTCTGCATGTGTGTGTGTGCGTACACACAAGACAGTAAAAGTAATGAAAATGCTTTAACTGTACCCATGCAGGTGTTGTGTCACACATATGTATGTGTCTTAACACATATGTATTGAAGTACTCTTATCTGTGTGTGTGTGTGTGTGTGTGTGTGTGTGTGTGTGTGTGTGTGTGTGTGTGTGTGTGTGTGTGTGTGTGTGTGTGTGCAAGTCAAAAAAGCAATAATAATGCTTTTAATATACCCATACAGGTGTTGTGTCACACAAATGTAACTCCACACATATGCCCTGAAGTGGTTTTATCCGTGGGTGGCCATGTGTGTGTGTGTGTGTGTGTGTGTGTGTGTGAGTGTGTATGTGTGTGTCTTTGTGTGTCTACTATAGCATATACTTTTATTACACAGTGTGCCCTCTACTCTGTCTACTCATTGTCTTCTCCACTGAACTGAGGGCTGTATATCCCTCACTGGCTCCCACAGGGCAAAAAATATCATCTCTCCCTGACTCTCAATGTAGCAGCTCCACCAATCACTCATTGCAGAAATCAGCCATGCCCCAGGTTGTGCCAGCTTAGTGCCACAATTAATATGAGCTTTAATTACATTTCACAAAACACTGTGACCATCAACTCTCACATCATCTACATAGAACAAGTCATTGTGGTCGATACGTCGGGTCATGTGTTAATCAAGCATGGGTAATGAAAGCACTTTGTCTCCTGGGTTCGAGGCTTCCGCCTTTAAAGTGTGCCCCCGAGTCGAGATAATCCACCTGTATTAGAAAGCCAGAAGATGAATGGAGGCAGAAGAAGACCATAGCTCATTCTGTCACCTTCGCCAGCCGAACTGCTCCATCTTGGAGCACTCTTGAACATCTTCGCTCAGTTATGCCAGTGCAGCGCTGGAAGTCATACTCCATCTTCTGCTTAGTATATGTTCCCACACTGACTGAGCAGCACTTTTCTTCAAGATACACTACAAGCTCCATTTCCAAACACTCTTTAAGCCTAATTGCACAGGCAGTAGTGATTCTTCACTGAATGGTTGTTTTGTTGTCTTGGACGAGCTTTAATCTGTGTACTGGTCATGAGTACGCAAGCATTTTATTCATAAATCAGGGGTGGCTAAGCAATTAAAGTTCCGGTCTAGTTGTAAGTTCAAATCATCTGACAGCCAGCGATCTGTTGTTGGTACCTTGTGCAAACATCAGTTGGGTGGATTGTAGCACGCTTCAATTGTACAGTTTGCATTCTTCATGTTATATGAATTTAAATGGGAGGGGAACGTACTGCATCGAGAAAATGTAAGTAATAAGTAAACAGAATGAGTATAACTTACAATAAAACATCACTCCAAAAAAAAAAAAAACTAGTCACAATTAATATAATAGATGCGCTGTATATATATATATAATATAATTATGGCACTCTCTAAACTATATTTAAAGTAGGCATTGTATTATCTGCCTGAGTTATGTCAGATATGTCAGAAGAGTATTGTCAGATATTGGCCAAGCAATTTGACAGAGTTAGAAACTACGCTGTTGGAAAAAAATGTGTGGGCAGATGAGTTAGAGGGCAAATATAACAACTGAGACCACTGAAACTCTGTTCAAAGGGTAGCAAAGAGATAAAAGGCAGTTATAAAATCAATAATGGGAAAGATATTTTTTAAAATCACATTTAAAACAAAATGTTTTTTTATATATTTAAATATTTGGTCATGTCCTGTTTTGTCTTTTGCTATTAACAATAAAATGCACTATTTTAAAATGGAGCTATTTTATAGCATGGGCCAGATTCACAGCAGACAAATGATATCCTCTAGATAGTACACTACACTATTATTATTATTTTTGTCCGTAGTCCACAATAACTCTGATGTACATCCAGTGTTTTATTACTATGCACAGGAATGTCTTGTAGATCAAAATATATCAGAATTGACTTTTACATATATACAGCTGTAGAATTACTGGCACCCTAAAAAACTGATAAGAAAATTTATGAGAAAAATATTAAATTAGATTAAGGAGTGTACACACAGGTAGTGACTGGCAGCAATGTGCTGACCAGAGACCATGGAATATCAGTGTACTTTGATGACTTATTACGATCGCAGGCTAAATGATCACTGGTGATGTAAAGTGAGTGGGAATAAGTTAAACTAACCTTAACCTTGAGGCAGTGCAGTTACCAAGTGGATCAGAAGGATAACAGACTGACCAGTAAATATGCAAGAGATAAGAGGGATACCTAGACAGCCAGAGCCTGGAATATCTATTAGAGATTAATATGTTGGTTAATTATAAATATAGTGTAAGGATCCATCTTAACAAGGCCTCACTGGTTCCTCGTGTTCGTTGATGTGTGAAAGACCAAGCAGGTTCAATCAGTTCCCAATTTAGTAATAATATATTTAATGCTATAATACAAAATAAGTATAAAACACGTAATATTGCATCATGGCCATGGGCAACACTCAAGTCTGAACCACCTTCTCCAAGCAGCCAGACAGAGTGAGCCCCGTCTCTCATCTCACTCCAAGTTTTATTGTTTGCATGTCCATCTTCAGGCCACACCACGGACATGTCTTGTGCCACTAGGGGGCCCCGTGGTAGAGCTTTACTTTGACATCACAGGATATATGTTTAACATATTGTTACCAGAAGTAACCAGGAGTAATATACATCCTGTCTAATTATTCTTATTAATCTGAACAATAGCCAGCAGGTGCCTGTTAGTGGTTTATTTTATAGTGTAGGTTATTTATAGCACTTGTTTATCTAACAGTACCTCACAATGATGGGCTCTTCTAGTTTTGTCAAATTTAGTTGCATATCTCTTCATTCATTCATTCATTCTTTCTTTTGTTTATCTGCCAAACCACGTAATCCTACAAGGGTTACTAGGAGGTGGAATCCTATGTAAGCCAACTCTAGGCAAAGATGTACACCCTAAATAGCTTGTCAGACCATAGTAGGGCAACACACACACACACACACAACCGTTCACAGTCTCGTTCATACAAAGGGACAATTTGGAGAAAACCACAGTACCAACAGGAATCCAGGGAAAACAAGCAAACTTCACACAGAAATGGTCTCGCCGATCACTACGCCTCCGTGATGTGTTGGTCAAAGACTGGAGCACCTTAAGCAACAGACTCGTGCAACAAGGAACTTTTTTTTAACTCACCGTAAGCAGTACAACAGCTCATCACTGTTCTAGAACATTAAAGTTTATTCCTTAAATAAGCTTATTGGATAGTGTTTGCATTTTTGCGGTAGTTGGCATTCTGGTAACTGCTTTGCTGCTAAGTCACTATCTTACTGCGGTGTAGAACTAATTGTGGATGTTCTGATCATGGATAATTTGCTGCATATCTGTTCTTAATGGGGCGTGGTGGCTTAGTGATTAGCACTGTCTCCTCAAAGTGAGAAGGTTAAGGGTTCAAATCTTAAACAGTGGCCTCCCTTTGTGGAGTGTGCATGTTCTCCCAGTGCTTGCATCGGATTACTCTGCGTGTTTGCCTCCGACAGTCAAAAGACATGCAGATTAGGTCAGCTGGCTACTCTAAATTACCCACAGGTGTGAAGGTGAATGGGTAGCCCTGCAATAGGCCTGCAGGTAGATGCAACCTAAGGGTGTACCTCCCCTCTCACCCGAAGACAATTGAGTCATTTGATAAAATCATGATAGAATCAAAAAAAGTTCATTTTTTTTCTCATTAATGTACACACAGCACCCAATATTGACAAAAAACACAGAATTGTAGATATTTGCAAAGTGCAAATTTATTTAAAAAGAAAAACTGAAATATCACATGGCCACAAGTTTCCAGACCCTTTGCTCAGTATTGAGCAGAAGCTCCCTTTTGAGCTTTCAGCCATGAGTCTTCTTGGGAATGATGGAACAAGTTTTTCACACCCGGATTTGGGGATCCTCTGCCATTTCTCCTTGCAGATCCTCTCTAGTTCTTTCAGGTTGGATGGTGGATGTTGATGGACAGCTATTTTCAGGTCTCAGGGTTTAAGTCAGGGCTCTGGCTGGGCCATTCAAAAACAGTCACGGAATTGTTCCTAAGCCACTTTTTTTATTATTATTTTAGCTGTGTGCTTAGGGTCGATGACTTGTTGGAAGGGAACTTTCGGCCCAGTCTGTGGTCCTGAGCACTCTGGAAAGGGTTTCCTTCTTGGATATCTCTGTACTTGGCCACATTCATCTTACTTTCAATTGCAATCAGTCATCCTGTCCCTGCAGCTGAAAAACATCACCACAGCATGATGCCGCCACCGCCATGCTTCACTGTTAGGATTGTATTGGGAAGGTGATGAGCAGTGCCTGGTTTTCTCCACACATACCACATAGAATTAAGGCCACTCTGCCATAAAGCCCCGATTATTGGAGGGTTGCAGTGATGGTTGACTCTCTAGAACGTTCTCCCATCTCCACACTGCATCTTTGGAGCAAAACCACAGTAATCTTAGGGTTCTTCTTTACCTCCCTCACCAAGACTCTTCTCCCTCGATTACTCAGTTTGGCCGGACGGCCAGCTCTAGGAAGAGTTCTGATCTCCCCCATCTTTTTCCATTTAAGGATTATGGAGGCCACTGTGCTCTTAGGAACCTTAAGTGCAGCAGAAATTCTTTTGTAACCGTGGCCAGATATGTGCCTTGCCACTGTCCTTCGACCCCATGATTCTCGTTTTCTCTGACATGCACTGTCAGCTGTAAGGTTTTATATAGACAGGTGTGTGCATTTCCTAATCAAGTCCAATCAATTTAATCAAACACAGCTGGACTCCAATAAGGGTGTAGAACCATTTCAAGGATGATCAGAAGAAATGGGAAAAAATTTATTTAAATGATTTTAGCAAATGGCTGCAATGTAACAAAAAGTGAAAAAATTTTAGGGGGTCTGTATACTTTCCGTATGCACTGCACGTATTTACTCATTGGACTGGTGTTATTAATTGTGTATTATTTATATTCTTTCTAAATATGTTCATTTTATTATTCTCAATTATCTGATTTGTCCATGTCAAATTATAATACTAATGTGTTTTTGTCTTCAACTAGATGACGTTCCACCTTACTTCAAAATGGAGCCTGTGGCAACCCAGGTGCACCTTGAGGGCAACCGTTTGGTTTTGACCTGCATGGCAGAGGGCAGCTGGCCACTAGAGTTTAAATGGCTGTATAATGGCACAGAGCTGACACGCTTTTCATTGGAATACAGGTGAGCTCTCCATTTGTCATTCCTGCCACATAAATGCTAAAACAAATAGACACATTAATCTCAGTTTACCTTTTAACAAATTTCTTATTTGTGGATATTTATTCACATCCCTGCTCATTTCTATGCATTTATTCAGAAATGGCAGAGGATCATAAGCCTCTTGAGATATGGCACCTCATTCCCTATGCAGGCGCGAAATGACTCTCTTATATCGATTCATTCCTGGCACACATTAGTGCATGTCATTTCCTGCTTGGTCATAAGGAACAAACGGAAAAGATTTGGAACACCCCCTATTTTGTTTTTTGCTTTATACATTCTTTATAAATGCAACGTCCAGCATGAGTCAAGAATGTAATATTATATCCATCAAAGTATTGTTGTCAGTAGAATGCATTATGTGCCGCAGCCACAAGAGCCATGTAATATTTATTATTGTAAAGGCAAAGTGGATTGTGGGGGGGGGGGGGGGGGGGGGGGGGGGGGGGGGGGGGGGGGGGGGGGGGGGGGGGGGGGGGGGGGGGGGGGG
>JBCNYG010000003.1:8229000-8253390 GCA_039654305.1 Porochilus rendahli | reverse complement strand
GTATGTGTGTGAGGGAGGGAGAGAGAGAGAGAGAGAGAGAGAGAGAGGGAGATAGAGAGAGAGAGAGAGAGAGAGAGAGAGAGAGAGAGAGAGTCTGGTCAGCATTTCAGTGTGCGGTGCCAGGGTTGAAAAACAGAGCTGTGGCTGAGCGAAGGAGCACAAGGGAAGTGCTTGTGTGAAGCACAAAGGACCACTCTCATGATCTGGCCTCCCCTCTCCACCCTTCTCTAGCTCTCCATCTATGGGCTGCTCATCTGCCTCTGACGCCTGTTTGTTTTAACATCGTCCTGTCAGTCCTGCTGAGGGTGAGATCACATGGACGTGCAGAACAGGGAGGAGAGGTCACTGACCACAGTGTGTGTAACAGACGCAAGGTCATCTGGCTGATTGCTCTAGATGTTTCCACACAAATCATGGAGGTTTTACAGAGTGGTGGGGGATACACAAAAATATTTGACACTTCTGTGAAACATGATATATGGGTTAACTAAGAAACTGCCAATGTTTCGTTAAATAAATGAATGAATGAATGAATGAATATTTCTTTATTTCTTAATTTATTGTTTCCAGGAAAAAGTTATAAATGAAGAATTTACAAAAATGATTTAAAGAATTAAAATGAAAGTAGCAAACATTAGCATCTAATTCTTTAAGTGTTAAAAACGTATTATTTTTAAAACATTTTTGTCTAAACAAGATACTTGTTACAATACTTGCAATACCTCTGACAAGTGTACTCTAACAGGTATCATGATTATGATATCGTCGTATTGGCAAGGCCCAGTTTTCCAGGATTATGAAACTATCCTGAATGAGAGTTCTGTTCAAAGTTCACTTTTTAATTGATCTCTAAGAGTGGCACAGTGGTGTATGGTTAGCACTTCCCACAGTCCAAAGACATGCACGTTAGGTTAAATGGATATTCTCGATTGTACCCTGTTCCCCAGGGTAAATCTGAGTGTGAATGGTTGTGTCCATGTTGGCCCTGTGATGGGATGGTGAGCTGTTAATGGTGCACCCCGCCATTGATAGGAGTTGGTTCGCCACAACCCTAATAAAGGTTAAAGCAGATCAGCACTTATGCAACAACAAAAGGCAGTGGGAAAATGTTGAGCTGTTCAGGGTATACCATGCCTTCACCCGGTGTTGGCTGAGACAGGCTTCAGTCTCCCTGCAACCCTAAGAGGATTAAGCGGCTTGGAAAATGAGTGAGTGAGTGAGTAAGTGAGTTTGCCATGCTCTTGGGGTGGGAGAGATTGCACTACTTTCTGTTTCATAGACAATCATAGGTGCCTTTGAACTTATGTGTGAAGGAGATAGAATTTCATCTGAGTGTATTATACTGTCTTATAATGCAGCATGAGAAGCAACTGACTTCACATGACTTGGAGGATAGGGCAAAGCTGGCTGGTGGGTGAGAACTGGCAGAGATAATCCGAGAGAAAATGGGGCGGGGTGTGAGACAAACATCCTAGAGGGTAGACACTCATGAAGTAAAAACAGGGTTACTTTATACCCTTGTCATACCAGTCTGATAAACTGCACAGCCACTTAATACCTGTTCACTTTATACAGGTGGCCACTCAAACTGCACATCCCTGCCCCTCTCCCATGGAGACATGATGAGGATGGACGAGGGTCGCTTCCCGGCTATGGAACTAAATAACAGGCGCCTCTCTGTCAAAAATTCCTTCTGCCGCAAGAATGGCATCTATACCCGGTTTGTATTCTTTTCCATAACTATAAATGTGGTCTGTTTTACACTCACAGTGAGTGGGATAATATGATCTTTAAACATATGATAAGAAAATATGATTATATGGATTATATTATATAGCAAATGGCTTTTCTTTTTTCACATTGTGTTTTTAATAGAACATATTTCACCACACTAAATGTAGAATATGCCAGTGGAATTGATTTTCAGAAGCAGGCTGCAGAAGAAAGCAAAACTTGAGCCTTGGGCCCACATCTTATTTAAACTCAGCTTCCTGGCAGCCGTTAAATGTATTGAATGGAGAATTGGCTACGATTCCAATGGCAGTTGTTCCTTTCCACTCTCCATCTGTCAACCTAAAGGAAACCGAAGAGACAATCAGAAGCTGAGATCTGGCCTCGGCTCACACCACGTTCTCATTCTTGTTGACATTCACAGCACATACAGGAGAAACATTACATTTCTGTACGTCTTCAAAACAGCTCACACTTTATTCTTTGTATGAGGATCTCGCTTCTTTCCACAGCACAAAATGACACAGGACATGTCACATCCTCTTTTGTTTTTCTACATCTGGACTCAGAAATTCTCGTTCCTCACAAGGGCACTTGGTTTACAGCGCTGCTGTTTAAGTTTACACAGTGCTTGGACAAACACAGATAGTGTGGAGGTCAGCGATCTGCTGTAAAAGCTGGTTGCGAGGGAATCAGTGAGGCGTACGCATGGAGGGTGGAGGGGTTAGACTTGTGGTCAACTTCCTGTGGCGGTAACTAGAGAGAGCGTTTTGGGCCCATTAGAGTGGAATGCATCGATGTGAGGGGGGTGGCTCATGCTGCTCCTCATCTCTTAACTCAGCTGGGATGATCTTCATGACATCAAAGCACCTTGTCTTTGAAGAGCCTCATTCAGTTACATTAGTGCCACTGGGCCGTCCCCTCGAGAGAGCGAAGAAGATTGATTTGTTGTGGACAGCGCTATAGGAAGATGAGATGAGAGGAGAAATGAGATTCCCAGCCAGACCCAGAGATGGAGAGGTGTTTAAGAGAATAGAAAAGTAACAGATATGTGTGTTATTAAAATTGGATAGTAGTGGGTAATGGGCTGTTTGACATGGGCTTTATCCCTGCTTTAAAAGCCCAACCTCCACTGAATTTTAACTTGAAACTTTATCAGAATACTCCCTTCCCCCTGCTCCCAGGAGCTTGTACCAGGAGCTCTGGATTAACCCTTCCAAAGCCGTCCTGTCACTTTTTAGGTGGGCTGTTTATTTTAAAATTCTTCCAAAAGGTAATGGATAGGATAGCGCCTCCACCCATGCACTTGTCTCTCGTCTCTCTGATCGATTCTGTTTCAGTCTTTCTAGTGTGCTAGATTATTCAGCATGCTAAGCACGCTAAGCTAATTTACTGTGAAACAACTCTCAAGTCCTCATACTCAGATCAAACTCTAGCATTTCTAGTGTTCTTGATTCAATGCACATTTGACCTCATTACGGCAAATCACAAGACTCAGATCAGCTGTCTGTGGTTAGAGGCTTTGAGAGGGCAATGACTTTCGGTGCTTTTAGCTGAGAGCAGAGCTCTCTGAAACATTTGATGCATCACCGCCGACTCGGGATGAGGGCGGGCTACACCCTGGACAGATCGCCAGACCACTGCAAGGCCCAAACTCACAAAACCATTCACACTCACACCTAGGGATGATTTGGATCAGACAGTTAGCCTACTGTGCATGTTTTTGGACTGTGTGACGAAATCGGAGTACCCGTAAATAACCCATGCCAGCACAGAGAGAACAACTCCCAATGCCCAAGCCCAGGAATCAAACCCAGGATCTTCTTGCTATGAGGCAGATGTGCTAACCACTACGCTACTCTCCCGCTCATCACAGTCCTCAATGACTCATGATGATGATCTGTTCTGACGATTGAGGGTCGGTAATTCTATTGTCATAGAGTTCCCTATGCAGATTTTTTACTGGGTAGGTTTCTAGGTCTTTCCCTAATCCTTTACAATAGGCAGTATCCCATCAAACTACTAACCAAGGCTAAGCCTGTTTAGCCATCAAGATCAGACGCGATCGGACTTTCACAGGGTAACTGAAGGGTTCAATGACTTATGAACTGAGAGAAATACTATGCAGCTTCTTGCCAAAAGGTTTTTACGTGTATTATTAGATGCCTCTAAGGACATTGGTGAGCTCCACCTTTCCTCATGCTAAACAGATGCCTCACTATCTTTCCAGAGATCAGACAAACTCGGGAGATTATGAGCTAATTAGAGATGGGTGAAGTGTGGTAGCATGGCTTGCTTCCACTGTTCCTCTGAACTAGTCTCTTCTTCCTGATATCCATCTGCTTGCTCCTAATTCTCTTTAATCTGTGAATGTAATGGGATTAGAGTCTGCGCTTACTATAGGATTTGCTGGATTTAAATATAAGCAAGACTGTGTGGTCATTTTCTTGTGACAAACTTATTCTGAGACGAGAAAAACTTAAAAATAAAGAGAAATATTTGTTTTTTGAATCCTAATCAGGTTATGTTAAAAACCGAGCGGAAATGTTTAGGCTTGGAATTAAAAGCCTATTTGGTTGGATTCGATAATGGAACCATTACTTTTCACATTTCATCAGTAATAGGGTTGCCAAGTTGACTCAAAGAAACATTCTATAAGTTTTCCCATTCAGCCTGAAAACTTATACCAAAATGTTTACTATTTTTATACCATCCACATGCCATTAACAGACTTTCAGTTCCTTGTAGTTATTTGAACAAGGTGCTACAGTTGACTTATAATATTACAGATATGTCATAAATACACAACCCTAACCAATTCACTGACATCAATAGCCTGCAGTATGTTAACACACGGTGGCACAATGGTGCAGAATTAGTCATCAATGTCAGTACAGTTAGCACTGTCACCTCACAGCAAGCAGGTCCGGGTTCGAATAATACCTGAATACTTTCAGTGTTCAGTTAGCACGTTCCATTCATGGGTTTACTCAGGGTGCTCCAGTTTCCTCAGTTTAAAGATATGTGGGTTAGGTTAAATGGCTACTCAAAACTTTCCCGTAAATGTAAGTGTGAATGACTGTACATCTCTGTGTTAAGCCTGAAACACACACATCTAGAACTAGCAGTTAGGGAAGGTCGCCTGTTGCATCACCTCAATTTTCTCAATGTTTGGGCAAATGCAGCTGCATATGAACACCTCAAAAACTAAAGCAAACTGCCAGCTAGTACATACATTCTGCACCTGTGTGAGAGGAAATGAGCTTATTGTCATTCACTAGCAACTCCGAAAGAGCCATGACTGCAGAAATTAAGTAAACAAAGCAGTGTTTGCTCATCAGTTGCAAATGATTCTCGCTTGATCATCTCACGTAGTTATGTATAACTAATTTTAATTAAGAATATGGCTAATAAGAACTGGTACTGGGATTGTCGACCCTGTTGTTAAACTTCATCATGTCTGTCTCGCTTCTTTTTCTTTCGTTCACAATCCTCAACAGCCAATTAGAGTCATTCCTATCACTGATGAACTGGCTGCCAATTCAACATGTACAATCAACCAAAAACGAGCTTTCCATTGTCCAACGAGTGCCAATGTGTTAGACACACAAAGAAAACCAGGGAGACAGATGCTCAGTAGCATCTCAACATTGGCAGATGACCAACTGTTGGCTTGGTGTAGCCCTGGAGACCTGGAGAGCAGTGGCTCACTGGCTAAGGCTCTGGCTTACTGATCTAAAGGTTTTGGGCCTTCAGTACCTCCAATCTGCCACTGTTGGGACCTTGAGCAAGGCCCTTAACCCTCTATTGCTCAGTTGTATAAAAATGATAATTGTAATTCACTCTGGATAAAGGTGTCTGCTAAATGCTATGAATGTAAATGTGTACTGTGCCTCTCACCCATTGTCAGCTGGGATAGGCTCCAGGCCACTCACAGCCCACAATGAATAAGCAGTATAGATAATGGATGGTTGGATAGATGAGTATTGATAAAGTTTCAAACAGAATTCAAATTAATAATCCTCAGACAAATAGATTAACAGCAGTGTTATCAGTGTAGCTGGACAAGCATCAGGACACATCACTGTTCACGTTATAAACTCCATGTGTGTCAGAGAACACCTCCTAATGTGCTGGGAGTGATCTTGTTACCCAGACAGATTTTTAAAAACTCTGTATACTCTGCTTTTTTTTTTCCTTGAGAAACTCATATCCATGGATGTTTCATGTTTCAGAAGAGGCACAATTATCATATCTAAATTACTAAACAGAAGCTTATCTTAATTCAGCACTTCTCTATTTCGTATGGTTCTTATACACTTTATTATCTCCCTGCTCCAGGTCTCCTCCACGGCCAAGTCCAGGTGGTTTGCACTACTCCGATGAGGACATCAGCACGAAATGTAATGACCTGATGCCAGCAGAGAACAGCAGTCTCACTGAGAAACCGTCGGAGGTGTCTGATTCACAGGTATCCCAGTCATCTGAGATTAAGAGCACATCCCTGCACATAAAAACACTCACTGACTCATTGGCCGAACTGCTTAGTCTTATCAGGGTTGCCGGGAGGCTGGAGACTGTCTGGCACGGTATACCCTGAACAGCTCGACAGACCACCATACGGCCAACTTACACTCACACATAGAGGAAATTTGGAACAGCCAGTTAACCTAAAATGCATGTTTTTGGACTGTGGGAGGAAACAGGACCACCCAGAGGAAACCCATGCAAGCACAGGCGAGAACATGCAAACTCAGGACTCGAATCCAGAACTTTCTTGCTGTAAGCCTGTGCTAGCCACTATGCCATCATGCCACCCAACATAGATACACATTGTTATTTTTTTTTTAAGTCATGATTTGCAGCAAATGACCTTCCACTGGCGTTACAGATATTTTTGTTCTTTTCTGTAAGACAACTCTATTTCTTCAGCAACGTTACACTGATAAATTGCTGTCAAGCCATGAAAATAATGACTTGACATGCTATTCAGTTAAGACAAGTGATGCTGACCTTTGCCTGACAAATGATGCTTTATATCAATACAGAGCCACCCATCTCTTGACACCATTTTATTAATCTGCTCCCGGCGACCTCTTTCATAGGAAACAGATGAAAAGCCTAAGATAATTTCACCCCATTACTTTTTGCAGAAGTTAGATTTTTATCCATCAGATACAGGCTGCATGATTCAGCAAACTTTAAACAAGAGCTAGCATTAGAGTAGTCACAGTGTATAGAATCTCAGAACTCTCTGCTGAATAGTAACTGGGGAGCAGCTGGATGACACCCTCTTGATTTTTTCTCCCTCTGGTTTTTCTCATCTGCAGACACCTCAACTCTCTCATCATTCATTCGCCAAACCGCTTAATTCTACAGGGGTCCGCCATTCCACCGAGGCTGGAACCTATCTCAGTCAACACTGGACAAAGGAAGGGTACAACCTCAACAACTCGCCAGACCATTGCAGGGCCAACAAACACAACCATTCACACTCATACCTAGGGTCAATTTAGAAAAGCCAGTTAGCCTAATGTGCATGTTTTGGGGATTACTGATCCTAAGGTCGGGGGTTCAAGCCCCACTGTCACCGTGTTGTCATTGCTGTCCCCCCTAGGGCAGCTAACTGGATTATCAAAGGCCAGCCATGTCTCTCACTGTCTTTGGTGAGATTCATGTAAAAGACCCATTGCTGACTTTCGTAAAGAGTAGGAATTCATTGCCGTCAGCGTGTTTCTGCCCTGCATTGGCCTGGTGATGGTGTCCAAGGTGTACTCTGCCAAGAGTCGGCTGAGATGGGCGCCTAGAGTCTAACGACCCAAATTATGATTAAGTGGTTCAGAAAATGAATGAATGCATGTTTCTGGACTGTGCGAGGGAACCAAAGTACCTGGAGAAAACCCACGCAAGCATGGGGAGAACATGCAAACTCCACACAGAAAGGCCCTATGAGCCTGGGTTCGAGTCCTGGTTTCAGGTGTTTCTGCATGTTGTCCCAGTTGTGGATGAGATGGGCTTCAGTCATGTTACTGATCAGAAGGATTGTACCTACTGTTTATTGGAAAATCTGAATATTTCTTTTTTCTTAATTTAAGTTTTGCCAAAATAAAGTCAAATTACCACTATCTCTTCTGGTAAAAGCCAAAAGTTAAAGGGGTCTAATCACCATCACATAAACCTCGCTCATGAAGGATGCTAACACAGCTCTCAAAGTCAGAAGACATTTGAAACACTTTTATGTTCCTACAACATGCTTCTTTTGCCAAACGTTATCATTGTTTTTCCCCAAAACCCATTTGTATTCTATTTTTTTAATGTCAGTTCTGCAGAGATTTGAAAAGGCCAAACAGTTGCATGGTTTGCTGTTGACATTTTCAATCCTCTCTGTAGCAGCTGTCAGTTCTCTTCAAGGATCACGAAGTTAATCAGTGTGCAAGAGAGAGTTAGGCTTTGGTGGGCATTTAAACAGAATGCATGCGGTTGAACCGACTGAATTCTGATGAGATGCTTTACTCTGGGCTACACCAGAGGATAATCAGGATTTTGGACCTGTACCAACCATTGCAAGAGGCTGGTTTTAAAGGATTTAGATCCCAGATTACCCAGTGGTGTGGAATGTGTTAAATGTAATATTAACCTCTATAATCTACTCCTAGTCCTGCCGTGGCCCGAATTTTCAAATTGTACATTTTAAACATATTTAGTGTGTTTAACTCAGTACCTTGATGTGCAGGCCTGACGTTAAACGTAAAAACACTTTTAAAGGTAATTTGTCGTTCATCCTGTTTGATTTGATTTTTAAATCACTATTTTTCATGGAAGTTCTATGAGATCCAAGAATCAGGACTGTTGTGTAGGATTAGTTCATGACTATAATCTGAAAGTATGTGATGTCTTAGTTAATAAGTCCTGATCCTGCTGGCTCATCAGGCTGAAGCTTATTCCTGGTTATTGTAGTGTGTAGAGTTCAATTCCTCCTGGATAGGACTCTAGTCCCTCACAGGTTACCTTCCCAGTTTATACTGCTGGGTGGACAGAGGCACAAATGTGGTTAAGACCTTACCCAGGGGCCTTAGCATGGTGTGGGTCTAAAAGGAATTCGAACCCACCACCTCTGAATCATGAGCTCAGTACATCTGAGGTTTCTCACAATTTTACCATCAGTTAGGATTGTATACAGTTAATGGAATAGTTTTGAGAAACTGTAATCTCTTAAAAACTGAAAAATACATAAAGCCTTTTAAAAATAAAGTTGTCACTTTTTCCTTTTTTGCAATAAACTTTTGCTTAAAATAATTAATTGAGAAGTCTGCAGATAAAAAGGATTTCCTCCTTTCCCTCTGATTACAGGGCAGTGACAGTGAATGTGAGGTGGACGCAGCCCATCAGAAAACACACTCATTCGTCAACCACTACATCAGTGACCCAACCTACTACAACTCGTGGCGTCGACAGCAAAAGGGTGTCTCACGGCCACCAGCATACAACTATGGGCAGGCAGAAGCGGCAGCCGAACAGGAGTCACGCCCCCAGGCTCCCCCTCTGCCTCCACTGCCTCCTCTGCTGCCCCAGAGCACACCATCTCCACAGCCCATGGGTCAGGGCACGCTGTTCAGGCCTAAGGGTAGCCGGACTCCCACTCCATCTCTGCTGTCCTCTGAGATCCACAGCCAGCATGGCCTTTACAGGCCCCCCAGCAGCCTGGGCACAACCACCCAGGCACCAACTACGGGCTTTTCATCTTTTGTTTGATATGAGACTCTGTTTCCATTTACAACACATCTGATTGGGACTCCAGTGTGAGCAGTAATTTGCTCGTCCACCATCACTGTCATTGTGGTTTGTTCATGATTTCACCTGATAAGGAGCGCTGAACATCTTGCCTTGCATTTTTTTGTTTGTTTTGTTTTGTATGTGTGTGGTGTGTATCTGTAAGAGCATTGAAAGACAGACAATCATTCAGCACATTTGTGTTTGTGGTTTGAGCAGAGCAAGTCACTAAACCAATCACATCTAAACAGTGCTTAACCTGAGAAATCCTACACCTTATTTCTAAGTTCTAATAAAAGTGAGAACAAAAACATGTTTTTAAACCATAAAATAGATTTCTGTGAATAAAAGAATGAATTTAAGCAGGAGTTCAAAACTTCAACATGGGTTTGCATGTCATTTTACAAACAATGCAAAGTGATTATCTGGGGTGTACATACAGTTTGGGTGTAAATAAACATTACCTTACTCAGTTTCATCATTTTCATCACTTTGCTGAAAGAATTACAGAATACTATATTACAGATTAATGGGATGTTTTAACGAGAGGATAATAATCTTATGATATGTCTGGAGTTTTAGCGAAGGTTTACATACGTCTCAGCCGCAGTTTTGCTTTGAGTTATTAATCAGCACATGAGCTATTGCTAAGCTAGAAGTTGTGGGTTCTTTGAAAACGTTTCCGCTTGTCCGCTTTGTTGTGTCACTGTATTCCATCATACGCATGCGGTGTGTTCATAGTCCTGGTTTTAAAAGTGCTTTCTGGGAAACGATGTTCAGGTGTAACTTGGACCATTGCCAGTTTGTGTAAAATGTTCTTCATCCCCAAACCCCCCCAAAATGATGCGTACACCTCAACAAGAGATTCTGCTCTTACTCTTCTCCTATTGTGGTCAAACCCTTATTACTAATATTCAACAGGAGTAGTGTTATATAATTTCTGTGAAATGAAATGAAGAAATGATATCAAAAGCCTTGGCATAATCAACTGGAAGTTTGAAGCACTTATTGTTTGTTATAGTATGGATGATGAATAGATTATAGACACTCCTCTTAAAGAAACGCTGTACACATTTTGGGGGAGAGCAGGAGTGAACACACTGTCCTCATTTTGGATTTGTACTGTAAGAATTTAAAAAAGAAATTAAATGAAATAAAGCATTTACTTACGTTCCGATAATCTGAAGCTGGAGGATGAAATGTAAGATTAAGCTTTTTATCTCACAGAAACTGAAAGTAATGTCTGTTTCTTCTTGCGTATGTATTTCTCTAATATATTGTAGAATGTGTTTTTCCTGCTCACAGTGAGACACCGTGTACAGATATGCCTACATGTATGCAGATATGCTTAATTTATTTATGATCATTCGATCATTTGCTTTTATATTCAAACTTAAAAATTGAATGTCGACTCAAGAACTGGAGTTGATTATAATAATGATCCACACAATCTCTTGTCTTGTTCTCTGTGAGGTGACTATCACTGTATAAATTCATTGAGGAATTATAATGGGCCAGGCAATGGTTCTTTTCCAAAATAAATTCTTTTATTTTTCAGTGCTTCTGCTGAGCTCTTTATTTATAATATATCTAAATATGACTACTGTATGTTGATCTATTGTAGGTCCACATCGATATTTGAAGTCCTAAATCCTATATAATAGACAAAGTCATGCAGGAATTGTGTCCTATGTCTATTGTGTCTTTCATCATTCAGATATCCTGATGATGAGAAAACCTTTCACTTCATGAGGTTTAGATCTATAAAAGGAAATAGCTGAGGTGATTTGTGCTGAATGAGATGCTAAGTGGGTGTAAAATTAATAATCATCCAGGGAAACTGAGCCGAAACTCTGTGGGAGGAGGGAAGAGCTCGTCTGGAGATAATCTCTTTATTCCAGACTGCAAAGCATTGATCTTTTTGGAGCAAGGTTGTCAGAGAGGAGAGGGAGGAGAGGGGTGAAAACTCCACATTGAGGTGGAGGGAAAAGGAGAATGGGATATGGGCTAATCTATCTCCAGACCTGACAGCAACAAAAGACATGTCAACATTCTTTCTGTTTAAGTCTGAAGTGATAGCTGCTTATAAGAGATCCTTTCCAGTTCAGTGTCGGGCCGCATGAGCAATACAGGAAGTTCATTTTAAACATCATTCAAATAGTTGCATCCTTAGTATACACTCTGTCAAGCTGTCTTTAAGATTAAGATATGATTGTGATAGATGATGATAATTGCTTCTCGTGCAGAAACTCACTGTGGTAACTCATTATTGCGCTATATAATATTTTTCTATTAGAATTTATTTATGAGACGATTTCTCATTTCAAAACACTCATATCTGACATTGATCTTTGCTTCTGGCCATGGGTAATGAGCTAAGAGTTTAAATATTCCGGTTATCTTAAACAGTATTGCCAGTGGCTCTGTCTTTGCAAGAGGATACGTCTGCTACAAAGCCCAGTGGCGAAGGCGTGGATTAGTCATGTGGCAGTCTTTTGGAAATGAATACACAAAATGAGCTTGAAACCAGGACTTGATGTACACCAGAGAACTTAAAATGGCCTGGCAGTATATTGTATTTCAGTGGAAAGGGCAGTTAACTAAGTCATCAAGGGAGAATGGAGCACAACTCATTCCTTTAGTCTCACACCTATCCCCAGGTGAGTCAACATCAGTAAGCATTTCAGAATTAAACCTTGGTTGAATAAAGAAGTGTGCTACAGCAATGAAAAGTAAGGTATAATAGTTTCAGTTGTATATGCTCCTGTAGACTATTTAAAAATTCCAGTGATTAATTTGATCAGAATTAGTCTGTCTCCCACGACTGAGTAGTTTACAAGTGGCTAGTGTTCAGCTGTAATAGCAGCTTTGCCTACTCAATCCGCTCCAGGCTGAGATCAAGTGCTTCGACATAAATGCGAATAAACATTATTACCCTCTGAATGGGTACCGATGCCATGTGCCGTTCTGTGAATAGATTCTCTATTGTCCTTCTGCTCAGGAGTGCTTCACGCGCATGCGCACCGGAGGCATGCTCATAGAAAAGCAGGGCTGAGCTGCGCGAGCTTCTTTTGGCTGAGCAGTGCATTCAGTCGCCGAACAACAGGAAAGATGCGTTTCTGCGGTTCGTGTGGAGTGTATTTCTGCTGTCGAAATTAAAAAGTGATATGTTTTCATGGGTGTTAGGTCATAAATGCGCGACAAAAGTAGGAAATGGTGAGGAAATGTGAATCGAGGAGAGGAAACTGAAGCTAATCACCTGGGGATGAAAGTCCAAACCGTCGGTTACACGACACACTGTTCATAAAGGTACGTTATATTTTAAATATTATTATTAATATTATTATTAATAATAACTACGAGTGCTCCTTAAACGAGACGGATATTATACCCCATTTGTTAATGTGTTCAGTATGTTTGTGTCCCTGAGGCATGAAATAAGCTTCGTAACTATATTTTCAAACTTACGTTGAAAACGTTGAGTATTATTTGTAGTGATACGCCGCAGCGCGCGCGCACACACATGTGTGCGCATGCGCGTAGTGTAACGTTACAATCATCACTACACAACGTGCTTGTTCTACCTACTTGATTCATTCACTCTCTTTGTATCTGTTGTATGAATCCCAGCTTTGCCCAGTCTTTGTCATTGTTCTCCATCTCTCTCTTTGTCCTGTCTACTATTTGGTTATACTGTCACGTTACAGAGTTTGACTTCTATACAGAAGGCATATTTTGAGTTTATGATCAGATCTAGATATCCTTTCAGTAGATTGGTGACAGTTCAGATATTTTGCTGTTTAATATATACTACACAGGAATGGCGTGATCTGATTGGTGTGCTTCTTTTGGGTTTAAAAACATTATTCCGCAGGATGTTTGAATGAAACCCCTTAAACTTTACTAAGGTCACTTGGAGCAGGTGGAATCATCATCATCATCACACTTTACAATGAACATATAAACCATAAAAATGTTTTTTTTCTTCTTGTGATAGCTTATAGTATATTCAAAAATGCCATTGCGGAGCATGGTTTACTTATGCTTCTGTGTAGTATATACTAGTCCTGAATAAGTAGGTTATAAACAGACTCTTTTATCTACACAGCGTTTAGCTGCTTCTGCTGAGAGCATGCAGATCTCCTGACCTGCATCTATAGTGGTTAAATAAAAAAACAGCTAGAAATTCTTATTTTGCTTTGCTTGTCTTTATGTTTCTGTGTAGCTTCTACTAAATCTTGTGCACCTACTTGCGCATGCATGCAGAGTTCATGCATCTGTCATGATTTAAAATCAATAAAAATATATCAAATATATTATATTGTTTCCTTGTAGTATATAGTATTACAATAATTAATCCGAGACTTGATGTTGTGTCTCGGGGACTATTCAGAGACATCCTGCTAGCCTTCAGCAAATAATTGTTGATTAGAGTTTGTTAATGGTTGTATTATCTGAGACCCAATGAAACCTCAATGGCTACAAAGCTTTATTTTAGTAGTTGAATTCAGATGGTGTAGTTATTTCTCCAAGCTTCTCTAGTGGTGGTGTAAATCATTAACAGGGTGCTGCAAGGTCATGGAACTTCTGGTCCCATTTTGCCAGTATTTAATATACCACGTTGGTTTAGGTGCTTTTGTTGAAGGAACAGTCTCAGAGATAAAGCTTTCCATGTCCTCGTCTCCTGAGTGATACTATCACTAGTACACTTTTTGTACTGTATCACTTTATAAGTGAATCAGTGACTGTTAGGATCCAAACATATATGCCTAAAATTATTTGAAAAGATGTACAAAAAGTAAAAGTGACAAGGATAACTAGTTTAGTTCCTTTATTTTGAGGGTGCAGTGAGTACAAATTTAGTGGAGTTGCCTAAATGACAGCATAGTTTCATCACCACTGACGTGCATGTCAGAGCAAAGGACTAAACTGTATCAGAATTCCAGGGACGCCATCTATCTGTTTGAAAATGCACATTATACATTTATCTTTGTTATCCTTTAAATTATAGAGCAGCACCATGTTTTACATTACTTTAGGCGAAAATCATAAAAATCTTTCTGGTTGGTTCATTTCCCTTTGATTTTCGTCATTAGTTCAAACCTCCTGAGAAATGACTAGTTATCAGTGAACTTTCCATATCAGTCTCAAAACCCCTGTTTTAGCATTAGAGTTTACTGGAAGTCAGTTATTTCCTGCAGTGCTCTGCTGGATGCTGCACCAACAGGATTTATTAGAGAGTATGTCTCCGTTTAACCATATAAGTCAAGTCAATTTTGGTAATAACACAATCACCATAAAAACATGCATTAAAGTAACCTAAAACCCTGGCCTTATGAATCAGTCAGTAAGTTGATTCCTTTCTAGACACATGACTTGCAAACCTCTGCTGTGGCCTGAGAGCTTACAGATAAACTGACACTAGAGGAAGGCTGGAATAAATTTCCTTCAACTTCCTGCTGTTTTTATATTTTTGCACGGAGTCACTTTGCTTGGCAATCATTATTTAGGAGCTTATATTTGGTTGAAAATTGCACAGCTGTGACCTCTCTCTCTAGTCTTTCGTTCTTCCGGTGTAAGTTTGTAATAATTTATCTAAAATCCAGGTGTGGTTTATTTGAAATCTATTAACAGCCTGTGTCTGTGTAAGTAAAATAGTAACTGCTAAAATCAGATACTGCATATCTTATTGTGCTGTCAGTGTCTTAATTTTTTTTAACATATTAGTCTCACCTCTTTATGGTTAATAAAGCTAAAGAGCTGTCCTACTCAATTTGCGATTCTTTTACTGGACAAAAATTGTACTGATCCCAGATCACCTTGGAATGGTAATTTAATGCCTTGTTTGGTAGGATTTATGGAGTTTGTGCCTTCAAGAACATTATCTGTAAGCAAAAAGCTTATGTAGCATAAACAGGAATAAAGTTTTCGTTGCGCTTTCCCTTGTCAACAGTAGTCCGTCCACTTGAATTATGCCTTAAGCACAAGGATTATTATAATCTATTAGTCAGGCCAAAGCAACATTCTTGTTGTGTCTGTCCAGACTATGCCAGGCCTTTGATCTACAGGCTCTTCAACCTTTATGAAACCCTGTTACCCTGAGAGCGAGGTCAACCATCCTTATCCAATTGCTGGATCGAGTTTCAGCCAGTGAATGACTCGTGTAATGTTTTCAGACATTCTTTGTTCATGTTTATTGTGTTAGCCTGAGGAATCACAGCAAATGTGTTGTGTTTTTTCCCATTGATTCCATCCTGTTGCTGTGGAGTATGGGTTATTAGCTGTACAGGCAGTGTTCACAAACTTCGGTAGTTTATATACAACATATAGAGCTTGTCATTTAATTATGAAAACACATGGATCCTGTCACATAAACATGCCAACAGCTTCTGGTTTTTTTTTTGTTGTTGTTGTTGTTTTTTTTTCAGTTTTGTTGGTTTGTGGTTCAGCAGTAAACTATCACCACTGTTGTCAGTTCTATCGACACCACGAGTGTTCACACCTGTAGTAGAATTGAAGGTGTCTGGAAATCCATTCAAACCTTTCAAGATGCATACTGTGGTGCTAAAGCATAGGGCTGGGTATTGCCACTGATTTCCTGAATTGAATCATTTTCAATTCACAAGGTCCTGGTTTGATTCGATTCCATATCGATTCATTAAGGGATGTTTCAGCCACAGTATCTGTTTGTTTGAATATGAAAGTGAGTCGTATGGCAGAAATTGCACTTTCAGTTGAAAGTGAAAAAACTTCTAACTAGTTCATGCTAAAAAGTGACCTCCAAACTTGTTTCCTGAAAATTCTTTTTATTGACCAATGCATATGATCAATAAACAAAGAAAAATGCAACATAGACTTAACAGTCAGTAGAGTAACCAGATACAATATATATGTTTTGTGCACGCTGAGGATTGAACTTAAACACAAACGCCTTCTCCAGTGGGGTTAGTTTTAGGTCATGCACTTTAGTAGGAGCTAGCAAATGTGGATGATGCCTTGTCAAATGATTGAGGAGATTTGTGGTATTCCCGCAACATTTTACCTCCATGTTAAACATCTTGCAGACTGCCCTGCTTTTATCCAACTCGTCCCTGTCCTCATACCTTTTAAATACAAAATGCAGCCTCACATTTGCTTTCAACTCTGGGGGGGGTGTCTTCAGAGCAGCGCCGGGTTCCGCCATGTTTTTTATGAAGATCCAGCTTCGCACAATGCCAAATCTCAAAGGAGGTGTCATTTGGTGGAAATAAAAGATTGATCTTTAAATAAAATGAATCAATATTGTAAATAAAAAATCTATCTGAATTGGAGAGTTGATTTTTTTTTAACCTAGCCCTACTAAAAAAACTGTTATTTATTGAATATTAACCAGTGGTAGAGTTAAAAAATACCCATCCATTAATGCCATTTAACAACAAAAAAAGCTGAATGGCCGTCTCTTTCTGCCAGGTGGGATTTGTCTGGTCATATGTTAATTGGTTGTTGTGACCGCTGAAATTTTCACATTTTGAAGTGTTTGAGAATTACTGGTGGTGGTGTGTTCTGTATATATTTCTATTTGCATGGCACTCATCTGGTTAAAAAAGATCTTATCTTCTGTCGAGCTGTCCAGGCTGTACTCTGTCCTTTGCCCAGAGTTGGCTGAGATGGGCGCCAGCCTCCCAGCGACCCTAATTAGGATTAAGTGGTTCAGAAAATGGATGAATCTATATTTCATATTTTACCAAAGAGAACTTGGGAGAGCATCAAACTCACACAGAAATGTACCAACTACCATTCCACCGTACCACCACCACCATGTATCTAGAAATGATGCGGTTTTGCTGACACTCTGGCACAAAGAATTCTGCAGAGTGAACGGGGAAAATCAGTTCAGTTGTAAGCCGATGTTTGTTTCTGATTGGTAGTTTGATACACCTATCATTAAAATAGATTGCAGCACATTATGGAAAACAGCTCAGATATCATGTTGGATGAATTCTTTAAAATGGACAGGAATGTTAAAATACTGGTTATAACCAAAGCTGTTTCTTCCAGTGCTATTTTTGGCATTTCAACTGTATAAAAAAAAGCACTCCTGTAGAGTGTTTGTGGAGGCCCAGCCCTCACACCCATGTATATTCAGTGAACTTTTGTGCCAATAGTATATGGACTCAAGTGCAGGGCCCAAACACGTTTCAGCATGACAGTGTGCCTGTGCACAAATTATGGTTTTAAATGTGTGATTTGCTGTTTGGTTTGAAATGTGTGATTTAGTTGTTGTGGCAGAACGTGATTGTTCTATATAGAGCCCTGACTTTACCCCAGTGAACACCTCTGAGATGAACTGAAACGCCGAGGCCTTAACCCGAACATCACTGCCAGTTCTCCTGCCTAGTACTCTTGAGGCCTGTCAACGATGAGTGAACGTTTTGGGTAGATTGTCATTACTGTTACTCATATTTGTGAAACATCTCTTAGGCACTGAGTTGTTTCCCTGGCTATGCTGTTAAATGAATATAATCTTTAATCATTGTGATGTACAAAAACATACACAGATGAGCCTTTGAACACTACCACTATGCACACGTGCAAAAAATCAGCCCTGTTTTCAGTGATGGAAACTCGCCTCATTATTGTGTTTGTTTTGAGAGCGATTAGTAAAGTTGTAAGTGATGTGTACATGGGAGTTTGTTTTCAGGAAGGGTGGAGATGTGCATTTCCTCTGACATGGGAGAGTACTCATGGCTCATATGCAATCTGCCTTTCTAGTCTGTACCCTCTCCATAATGAACTAATGTGATGATTCTATATACACTGTATTGCTCCCAGTAGGGCTGTCATGATGCAGAGGGGGTGGTGCAAAGGGTTCTGGAGCTTGAACAACCCCTCCCCCTATTTCCGTGCTCTAGGCAAAACACGGGTTTGTTCCTACTCATCGTGTGTATTCTAGCAGTAAAATAAAAACAATGAATAAACAAGCTAAAAAAGTGCAGCTCTTAATTACTACTAGTTGTAGTGTAGGTGACTTTGTTCTTAAACCACCATCTTTTAGTGACTAATCCATCATCAGTCTTAAAAGGTACAAGCTAGTTCACAGGATTCTAAAATCCCAATCACGGTCCCACCATTGTCCTACCTTCCTGTCTCTCGTGCCCCTTTTCGTGATTTCTGTTTTGTGTCCAACACTTTAGAATCCTGAGAACGGTTTTGCACAGCATCAATACTATTGAGCATTCCCCTTCTTCAGCTCAAAGTGCAAGATACTTGCTCAAGAATGTGTATTCTATAGAAATGAGCAAGACTTTAAGCTTATTGGTGTATACTAATTTTTCTGTCTAGTGATGATATCATTAATTTCAATTGATATCATTAATATTAATCAAGCTTAATATCAATGCAGATATAAATATCACATGAAAGTATGTGGAGGGTGTTGAGTGAAACGGATGTACGCAAATAGAGCATAAATGGGGCTTTATTCATTGTGACCTGTAGGAGTAAAATGTAGCATGCATTATTATGAAAATGCCATCTGTCTGTCTTTATAACTTGATTGGGGCAACAATGAACTGACCCTAAGCTACTTATCCAGGCTTCACTCTCAGATCTACATGTGCATTATAATCTAAACAAATTTGAGGGTGTTTTTGCATATCTGCCAACTGCCAGATGCACCCAAATCAGATTGTCTGATCAGTGACTCTTAGGTACTATATAGATTTGTTAAATGTCACTTGGCACAATCTAATACTGAATCTATTTGATGGTGACCTTATGTTTAAGATAGATTTTTACTATAGGTTGTATAATCAGAATTCTTTATTTATCATCGAGGAAAATGAGGGATTACATAGTGCTGTGGTCACATGCAGCATTACTTCAGTCATTACATAAACCACATGTGTAAAGTGAAAACCATTTTAAATATATAAATAAAAGATGGCTACTTTTATGGTCAGTGTGAGACAACTCAAGGGCATGACTCTTTCAGGGGTATTTGGGTGAGTGCTGATGTCACGGCTCTCCCATTGAGAGGTATCTGTCTTCACTTCAGGTATGAGGAAAGGAAGGCAGCCTAATCAACGTATTGTGCTCTGTGGGAAACCAGGTTGGGGGCATTATCTTCAGTGACTGGACTCAAACCACTCTCAGCTGATCTTTATCTCCCTAATCCCATAAACTGCTCTTTACACAGTTGGAAAACAATGACGTGTTCAGCCTTTGTCAATTCTTAATCACTTGAGTGGAGGGTTGCTTTGGTGTGTGGGTTGTTCAGATGCAAACTCAATTCAGATCCTTAGATTTGGTTATTGAGTTGGACGGTCAAAAGTTGGTAGGTTAGAATACAAATGTCTGTTTTGCTGTCCAACATTTTAAATATTATTATGAATTACTTTTGCCTATGGTTAACAGTTTTTCTCTTACTTGTGCACTGTCTGGGCGTTGACTGAAGTATTTGTACCAGTGTATTCATGGTGTTATTAGGAAGGTATCAGAGAGGTGGCCTATCCTTCTCTTCAGGTCAATGAGTCCAGTAAGATTGTGGCCTGTTGGGAACATGCTATCCTCTAAATGGTTGCTGTAATTGTGTATACATGTTTGGAGTCAATTTCAGAAGGCTATTATGGCTGGGCAGGTCATCTGGGTGTACCAGCGGCTATCTTTAAGGGCTTCAAGAGTTAGGGGCCATTGAAAATACACTTATGATACACATTATAAAGTAGCCCCACAGAGAAATGACAAGGGGTAGGGTCAGGGAAATAGGCTGCCACCCAACATCACTACATAACTAGGTCACGGTGTTCGATTCGGAGTCGGGCTACCAACAGACTGTAGCATCACCTCTCTTGCCTCACAAGTTTCATGTGTGCAAATAATAATTTGATTATCTTTAACCTTTTTCATTTACTTTTGAAATTAAGGCGGTTTTTGGGTCACCCTCTACTTACCTGTACTTGCAATTTTGACTGTTTAGTGTGATTTGGAAAGCCATCAAGCAAACTAACCAATATGCTATTTAGGCTCTGTTCACATTAACAGGCTAGAGTGAATCCTCATATTTTCAGGGTGCTGGAGGTACACAAATTTGGAACTTTTCAAATCCGTCATTTTTACATGTGGTCCGAAATTAACCAGCTCATAATGCAGCATGTATAAGAAAGGTCTAATTGAAATCATGTGGCTTAAGCCTATTTATACCTATATGTATGCACTGGGCTGTTCTTGCAGCGTCAGTGCAGTGCTGTTATCATAAAGCACCAGGCAGATTATACAGAAAGTGTGTCTATTTCAGCATGTACTATTAAAATGTAATGACCCAAATGGTATTACGATTTATCAAGAAAAAATGATGCACATAGGATTAACATTAAATAAAGTATATGCAGTCTTTCTGTTAAAGCGAGCGCGATCTCGCACCATCGTGCTCGTAAATTATGATTTTCGAGCATAATTAATCACGATTCATAGATTTTGGTAAAAACAGCGCCCCGTAGTGTAAAAATTGGTGCTCCATACTGTCTCTGGTGTCGTTTATACACGATCTGCCGTTTTTCTCAATGTTTACTTGTAGCCATATATTTCAACCAAGAAAACTGTAAAATTGCAAACATTTTTGTAATGGCCTTTGGGTGGTGTTTTTGGATAAACACAGTTTTTTAGTAGTCTAAAAAAGGATGTGAAGGTTAAGACAGTGACACTACACACTAATGATAAAAGGAACCACCACCAAGCAAACAGGACAGTGGACATGCTATGGGTGACACATGGAGCCAGAAGCAGCTAGAGTGCACACTGGAGGAAAGGGCTACAGTATTTTAGTAACCCCCGCCTGAAATAAAATAGTCAAAATTACAACAAAAAAGATACCATAAAAGGCAGATCAAAGTACTGCAAGTAGACAAATCGTACATTACCTACTTAACAGACAATAGTAGTAATATGTCATTAAAAAAATCACACCCCAAAGCATCTCTCGGGGAGCTTTTCTTGGAGTGTGAAGAGCTCCATGCTAATGTCTGGAGTATGATTGATAGCACTCATAAGAAAATCTTATGAAAAAGCCTGTATATGCTTGAGCAATCAGTGTTAGACCGTTTGTTTTTTAGCTAGAGTGGATTTATTCCAGTGGACAGAAAAGTAGCCCTAATTTCAAAGAACAATGTATTTTCAGAATAATAAATGTTCTATATCTGTCTGTCCATCAACGTAATGTTAGCAGCGGCCTTATTGAGAAACTCGTGTCTCATTCACTCAATGACGTGGGCATTAAGACATTGGGAAGGCTGCCCTCATTGTAACCCGGGTGGTGAATAATGCTGGAGTAAAGTAACCAGGCAAGGAAGCGAACATTATTTCTGTCCATCGCAGAGGAAATTACACTAATTGAAGCAGGAAGTAGCACGACACCAGCTACCAATTCACGTGTGAAGGTGGTTTTTGGGAACCGAAAGTTTCAAGGTGATTGAATTTCAATTCGTATTTTATCAAATTTCATGTATAACATTCTGTCTACTGATATAATGATCGCATCAAGTAATGTATGCGGTTTCTAATGTAGTGCACATGCGGTAACCGGCATGCAGCCTGTTTCAGTTGCTCCTGCCCTTTCCGTACTTTCAACTCCTTTTTTATTTTTTTATTTTTTTCCCTTATTCCTACTTTAACTTTTTTTTTTTCTTGTACTTATTATTTTATTATTTATAAGTAGTTGCCCTCTCAATATATGGGTTGAGAGTTTTTATACTTTTTATCGCTGCGGAACTTTCATGGAGAGTTAGGACCTCAGCATGGCAACTACACGCTGGAGATTAGCTGATCGCCATGACGCCGGTCGGTTAGCGGACAGACCCATGGACTTACCAGCTGAAAACTGGAGAAAAACACATGGTGGATGCAGAGGTGAAGAACAGAAGAGGAGAAGGAGAGAGGTGGCGAGACCGTGGATGCTTACAGAGAGGAACGGGAGCTTTGGCTCAAAGTGGCTGCTCACTTTCTCAGATTTTTGAAGAGATTGGTAGTTGACTCGATCATCATCGTCTGCATGTACACCGAGAGTAGCATGCTGATGCGGCATACTAACTCACATTTTCTTATTTTTGTTGGGAACATGTTGCTTCAGGAAAGGAGCTATTAGTTAACGAGACTTAAACACCTAGACAGATGATTTCATTTAATTTAATGGAGATGTGTAGCTTTAACTGTGTTTAAATTCATGTGAAGTGTAAACATGGTGCACACTGTGCTACTGTAAATGTGTCAACGGCCATAATAGACTTGAAAGGTGGAGTAAAAGTCAGTATGATAACCATAATTGAGAGCACAAACAGCTAGAATGTACATGCAAACCACCTTTTCTTCTGCACAATATACACACAGAAGAAAAACCCCAAAGCTCACAAGAGATAAACTACTAAGTGGCTGAATTATAGTTAAATGTTTACAATTTGATTATCGCTAATTAGTGGACGGAGCTAGATTTTAATTGGGGAAATCGGTGAGTTAAGTGGGCTAATACCTCAGACCCCCTATTATCACCCAATTCACGATAGCATGTTTAACATCAGTTCCAATACACAGACAATTTAACAGCTGCTATAACTGTTCTAAAGGAATACCTGTATTACATTAATAGGTTAGTGTATAATTATTAAAGCCCCTTTCATACAAAAACTTAGACATAGCTAGTCCCGATTAATCTGAAAACAGGTCTAGCCTTAGTTTATGCCTTATTTCCAGTATTTTGATATTTATGTTTGGGTCGTATGAGGCAAATTATTCCAAATGCGTGTTATCACTTATCACATATTACAAGTTTACATGTGTAAATATATCTCAACTATTAAACTTGGTCTGTTATATAGCATCAGGCATGTTTAGTTGGATTTCTTTGTGAAATTCTTGTCTGTAGATACTGTAGACTACTGTCAGTTTCAATTGATGTAATGAGCTATTATGTAATTTATTACTGGACCTGAAATGTGCTTAACCAAAGAGCTAAACATGTACACGTTACAACTGATTGGCAATTTTTAATAACGTGCACAGAACAATGATGTACCTTCCATGTAGTTGTTTCCCGTTAACACCAAAACCTTGGCGTTTATAAAACACTTTAAATTACTGAACTTTCCAGCTTTCAAAGTCGTCTGCACTGGTTGCTCATGTTTATATTGCATTAACCCAATTACTCAGGTCCGCTTGTTAGTCCTGATTCCATAGTACACAGCGCAAGCTGAGATGCAAAAATGGCTTATTGCAGAGGTCAGAGGATTTCAAGTCTTGTATTCAACAATACTTGTCTCTCTATGGGTCATCCTGGTGTCACCCTTTATTTATTTATTTATTTTTAACTCAGATGTCTATGGTCATAAGAATACGTGCAGTTAGTTTAGAAATGCTTGTAGATATGTGCGTCATTCCCAGTTGACACTGCAATGTGTATATTTGTGAATGTGATTAAGCCTCACAGGGTCAGAGGTTAGTATGTATAGGGTCTTTTAGGTTGTGGGGATAGTGAAATGGTTGGATGGAGAGGGAGGGAGATATGTTCAGTCTGACCAGGACTGAAAGAATCCAGCCGCTCCCCATGCGTTATGCAGTTGCTGCCATGGATGTCAGAAGGGGCTGTTTGGAAAGTCACTGGCAACGTCCGAGGCCTTTGGTTTCCCACGCTGGCTTCTCATGCTCCCCACACTCCTCTCATTTTCGCACAGAACTATAAATAACCCCTATTCCCCCATTCTGGTAGAGCAACTATGAAAAAACGCTCTGGAATGAACGCTATTTAGTTGTGATTATTAGCCCTTCCAGTTAATCATGCTAATAGTTTGATACTTAAGGGGAATTGCTATTATGTCGAGTGTGTGTGGGCATGTTTTTTTTTTTTCTTTTTTTTTTTTTTTTTTC
>JBCNYG010000003.1:8198569-8213992 GCA_039654305.1 Porochilus rendahli | reverse complement strand
CATGCTCTAAAGATGCATCCAGCTGGACAGAGAAAAAAGAAAGCCAAGGTCAAATGTGTGTGTGTGTGTGTGTGTGTGTGTGTGTGTGTGTGTGTGTGTCTGTAAAAGTACAGGAACACAGTGTAATTTCCAGACTTCTGATTAATTCTTATTTGTTTCAAAACTATTTCATTGCCACAACAAACTTCAAATGTATTGAGAGAGTATGATTTGTAGGGTTGGACTTTTCACACAATTCAGAGTTCATTTCCTTCCAGCCTTAATTATACTTTCTCCGTTCCCCTCTTCTGCAGTGTTCTCGTCCTACTGTAATGCAGATATGATGTAAAGTAATCAAACTTACAGCAAGTGTGAAATTAGTTTCTCCGATGGTTTTGGAATGGGGGGAAAATGTAATCCTCTTTTACATTTTAGCTGCAAATAAAAGCCATTTCAAAAAAGCAAGGAGCAATGGAAACAAAAATGGTTTTTCATCTCATTTGTAGCCTGAATTTTATGTCACAGTTACAGAAAAGGGGCGGCACAGCAGTGTAATCGCACCTCCGCATCACAGCAAGAAGGTCCTAAGCTCAATTCCCGGACTTGGTCCTTTCTGAGTGGAGTTTACATGTCTCAGTGCTTGCCTGGGTTTCCTCTGGATACTCTGGTTTCCTCCCACACTGCAAAGATATGCACATTAGGCTAACCGGCTATTCCAAATTTCCCCTGGGTGTGAATGGGTGTGTGTGTGTGTGTGTGTGTGTGTGTGAGAGAGAGAGACCCTGTGATGGTTTGGCGAGCTTTTTGGGGTGTAACCCGCCTTTTCGTCCAGAGTCTGCTGAGATAGGCTCCAGCCTCCCTAATAGTAGGATTGAGTGGTTTGGCAAATGAGTAAGAGTGAGATGAGTTGTACAAAAGGCAGAACTGTATAGAACAGTTTAATAGAAAAATGTGCAAAGATAAGCCAAACATTCTAATAGTGGTAGCAATGTCAAAAAGAAAAATGAGGCTGAAGATTACAAATGAGAGTTCTAAAAATAAAGGCCAAATATTAAACAATATTTATCACATTCGAAATGAGGGGGGGGGGGGTGTTGGGGGGTATTGTTGAGGAGGGCTCACTATTAAAATCATCATTTCTATGTTTTGGCACAAAATTTTATTGATATAAAATAAAAGTCCCTTTTATTCTGTTTATTGGTGTGCAAACTCAAAATTATATGAAGCTCTCCCTCTCTCTCTCTCTCTCTCTCTCTCTCTCTCTCACACACACACACACACACACACACACACAAACATATGTAGGCATGTGTAGATAATATGTGTGGAAAAGGGAGTGGAGGTTGAACACACAATACCGCTGGCCTCTGGGACAGGCAAGAAGCCCTGAGCACAGAGTTATGCCGTAATACTGCGCTCTCCTCTTCTAGCCTTATCGAAGACAGCTGTGAGAAGCAGGACGTTTAAAACAGTCCTGGGGACTCACATCCCTGTGCACTTAAGTAATTTCCCGGCTCCATTCTTTTTTCAAGTGGACACAGGCTGTAGTTGACATTGTACTGCTAGCGTGGATATAAATCTCCACGGATTGATGTAAAGGCGAACGGCGGGAGCTCTGGGTTCAGCAGCCTTGTAATAAAGACTTCTGTAGCAGTCGGCATCACTATAATGAGAACTCACATAATTGTTTCGAAAGGGTAACTTATAATGAGAACAATTCAAACAAAAACAGCCTCTGGTTTTAATTAAGGCTGTATTCCCCCATCATACAGAAGAAAAAGAGCAGAAGGAAAATGTGTATATTAAAGAGATTGGTTTTTCACACAGGCTAAAGAAGTAAGATATTCACAATATCTGGGTGTTTGGAGTTGGCAACAATGTCAGTCTCATCTGGAATGCATAACTCCCTCCATTTCATGAGATCTGGCTGCTCACCAAGAATAGGGGCCTGAAAGCAGCGTGCATCTGTGTTTTAAATGCATGTGCATCTATGGAAGATGTGTGGGTCAAACCGCCATCGAAGGAAAACTCCTTTCTCTCTTCACTTTCATTCTGATTCCTGTTTGATTTCGGTTCCTGCAGATCAGAAGAACAGTTACAATGAGTTTAGCAATGTGAAACTTTCCTCTGAGTCTCCAAGGCTGCAAGTGAGTCAGGTGTACATGCATCTCCTGAATACTCTTGAGCGTCTTTATTGAACAAACTTCCCATAACAGGTGGCTTTCCACAGTGACAGTGTTTTAGCCGGGAGAAAGGTTAATCATCTTAGGTTAATACAGAAAAGAAATAAAGCCCATCTGCATCTTGTGCATGTGTTCTGTAGATTTTTATCTTACTTTGAGATGAGAGGTGAAACATCAACAAATGAAAAAAAAAAGTCCAGTTGGTTTTGACAATCACTCAAAACTATACAGACATATCAATATTCCACCATCTTCAGAATAATTGTCACTGAAATGTACTGCTGATCCTTACCGGAGCATTAATCTAGTGTGAATATATGATTGTAGCATTAATATAAAGTATTGTAAGAATAAATAAAACAACCAAAGTGCTGATAAAGTTTTCATTATGGATCAGAGTCTCTTCATGATGACATTTTATTATTGTGTATGTGGAAAATTAAACTTGAATCAAAGACAAGAGGTTAACGAATTGAAAAAGGTACAATTTTGTGGAGTAAAAAGTTAGTGTACTAAATGATGGTAATTATTAATAAAGTGATTACATTTACATTTACAGCATTTGGCAGATGCTCTCATCCAGAGTGATTACTGTTAACATTTTTACAAGCAAAGCTCCTAGTTTTTGTGGTTTCTTGTTACCAGTCAATGCCTTTTGAGACAAGAATATTTTGAGTAAAGTATAAGAGCTACAAGTCTAATGGTGTCTCAATTACACTGGGTGAAAGTTTTACAGGTACCAGGTCTCTAGAATAAATACATCTGCTTGTAGTGTATCCGAATTAGACATGCAAAAATTTAATTGCAGAATTAAGAATAAAAGCTCACTAAACCCATTAACTTAGCAGGTTTCATGCAACATTAGTTGTATATATTATTAACTTAGTAACAACAGCTTCAGTGACAATCATTGTGGTTTTCCGGAGAAGACACTTTTAAACAGACATGCTTTTCAAGCTGATGTGGAACTCTGTACAGAAAGCATTTCACATCCAATACCAATTATATTTTTCAGCAAGCTATACAGTACTATGCTGCTTTAGAAAAAGCAATTCGTATTCACTTCTGTGCTCCACATGTATTGTCCATTTTCCGGAGAAGACATTTTTGACTGACAATAGATCCCGACAAAAAGCCGCTTAGATCATAAACTCAGACTTACAAACTGCAGAACATGATTCTACCCTGTATGAAAATGCCCCCCAAAAAGTAAAAATTTTACATTAAATTTTAAAAAAGGACAGTAACTTGGAGTGCAGTTCAGAATTTTATCAGGTAAGAGCTATTGTTTTTATTACAATGGAATCAATTGAATTCTGTAATTGGTCAACATTTGAGCAATATTTTCCTCTGATAACATTATTTATCGGAATTGAGAAAAGATTTCAGTAGTTTAGCTGGGACTACTCTTCCTCAATACAACAATAAACAAGAGACAGCCATAAAGTATGCAAGTGCCTTCTTAAAGGGGTCCCTTAATTTTTAAAAGACAACCCTGACCATAAAACATCCCATATATAATAATAATAATAATATTTTTTAATATTATTATTATTATTATTTTAAACAATATTATTTATTTATTTATTCATTCATTTATTCATTCATTCATTCATTTGACCAATCAAGGACTTAGGTCCGCCTCACTGCAAGAAAGTTTTGGGTTCAGGTGCTGGGCTCAGGCGTTTCTGTTTGGAGTTTGCATTCTGCCAGTGCTTGAGTAGGTTTCCTCAAGGTACTCCAATTTCCTCCAAAGGTCCAAATACAGTTCTAAACTGACCCTAGGTGTGAGTGTGAATGGTTGTGTGTGTGTGTGTGTGTGTGTGTGTTTTGGTCCTGCAATGTGTTGACTGAGATAGGCTTCAGCCCCCCTGCGGCCCTTGTAGAAGTACATGGTTTGGCAAGTGAATGACTGATGAGGACCGAGGTACTAGCATAAAAAGAGCATAAAAAGTAACAAAATGAAAATCAATTTTGGTCAAATGTGTTATTTATTTGCTTCTTACTTACATAAAGCTCTGTTTTTTTTAATTCTTAAATACAAGAACAGGAGATATAACACAAAAGCCAGCAGCAACAATAACAACATTCGGGAACTCGGGAATAAAAAAGTGAAGTAGCAACATTCATAATGTTTTTCTTTAGCAATGTCTGTTTTGGCAAAGTCTGTGAAATAAAAAAACACCAGTAATTCCAAAACATCTTCCTCCAAATCTGTAGCCACACCTTCAGCGCAGAGGTTTCTGTAAAATATGTCTTCTCTGGGGTGAATTATGTATTCAGGTGTGGCATGGAAGTCAGTATATTTTTGCATTATTTTGTTTTTGACTGACAGACTGATATGGTCTTAAACAATGATTAGATGTTAGATGTTAGAGATGTGTGTGTTAGAGATGGTAGAGATGCTTCTAAACCTCTCAGCTGCCCCAAGACCAAAATCTCAGTTGGTAAATAAGTTTGTAGTCCTGAATCAGGGTGGATGTGCAACAACAAAACATGACACAACAAAGGATTCTTGCTGCACCAGGAAGGGAAGGTTACATTACAATGTGATTATAGAGGTGTATAAACCAGGTGAGCAGCAACATTCTGGATGCTCTTTAGAGGAGGAGATATCGCATACAAAGGGCAGCAAGCCAATAATTGCTGCAGTTATGTCTAGAAATAGCTAGAGCTTGATTTAGTCACTGAGCAGACTGTACAGTCATAAAACCTGCTATTTTAATTGAATCGGATCAGTTTGCTGCCCCCAAACTGGGCAGAAGAGTGAGATTTTAACCAATGATTGTGTTTCATTACCTACCTATGGCTAAAATGGATTCATGAACATGCATTTTTTATTGTAATTTATTCTTTCAATTAAGAAAATGAAATTGTAACAAAAACAAAGCAGATAAATATGCCAAACAGTAATGTTTACAGAGAATAAAGTTTGGACACTTTAATTTAATGGTTTCCTACACACTCCCAACACAGTAAACTCACTCCCTCACTCATTTGCTAAACCGTTTAATCCCAATACGGCTGCAGGAAGGCTGGAGCCTATCTCAGCCAACACTAAACAAAGGCAAGGGATACCCATTGCAGGGCCAACACATGCACAGCTACTCACAGTCTTTGGACTACATACATGCACAGGGAGAACATGCAAACTCCACATAGAAACAAGCCCAACTGGGACCGGAACCTATGACCTTCTTGCTGTGAGGTGGATGTGCTAACCACCATACCGCCCCAATCCCAGTAAAGTGTACCAATGCTTTGAACATACCGAGAGGTCAGATTGCAAACAAGAAAAAAAAACAGATGCATTCAGTTGTGGTTTTCGGTGGATAAATCACAAATCACTTCTTGTCCTATTCATGAGAATGCTCCAAATTCTAAATAGGGTAGAAACTAAGCATATAGGAAGTCACTGGATATTTTTTCCAACAGTAATTTAATAGCAAGCAAAGCAGAATCATGCCCAGTTTCCATGTTACATGCCTCAAGTCCTCCACTCCACCACCTACTCCCCTCACTTATAGTGTACACTGTGCACAAAATCCCTTGCTGCATGAGATGGTAAGCTGGTCCAGTTCAGCGATGTTGGGCAAAGGTTCTTCAAACTTTGGCTCCACTTTTTCACAAATCTTTGGTGGATTTAGTTGGATCATATGCTTTTTTAATCAAACAACAAATGTAGGATAAGAAAATGTTTTTTGGGATTAATAAATAAAATAAATACTACAAGATAAATTGATGTTTACTTTTGAAAGGTGAGGGAAATCAGCCATTAGACTATCCTGCTATTGGCTGTTATTCCTGTAAGAGAAGCAAATCAAGAAGAAAACATGAATCAGGTCATGTTTAACGACTGATGAATGGTCTGTATAAAATCAGCACCTGCTTGCACCACAGACTCCAGTTCCCAGCATTCCCTGCAGCGTTCTCACAAGCCCATTGTTTCCCATCATTTACTTTACTGATCACAGTTCCTTAACTTCTAATCAACAGCACCTGTTCACAATCACCTCCATATAATTTAAGGATTGTAGCTTTCACTGTTCAGTGTGAAATACATATGCTGCGTTTTTGTTCCAGATGTTAGCATCCACCTTTAATTTTATCAACATTGATCACTTACTGACATTCTGATTGACAAAGAGTTTGTCTACTGTTCTGGATTTGTTTGGGTTGATGTCTGTAATCAAATATTTTTCCTTTTACATCAGTCTCACCCTAGATCCATGATCTTCTGCCTCTTCCAAGAAGTGTATGAGTAAAAAAGAATGGAAAAACCTCAACACAGAAATCCAACACATAACCCCCAATCTAACACGGTGTATTATAAATGTATAGCATTACATATGGATAAAGAGAAATATGTGGCATTTCCTAATTCTTACCTCCAATGCTCAAAAATATGGACTATGAGCATTGAAAGAGAACCAACATCCAATGATGAGTTAATGGCTTGGCAATAAGAGTTCTCATGAAAGCAGAGGAAAAGTCTTCTGCCTCTCCGCCAGCTCGGATCATGTGACCTATTTGGCACAAGGCTGGTATATATCTAACCGGAGCCATGAATACCATAATACCATAATAAGTTAATCAGAGCGTTTTCTCCCACACCGAATCACAATGCTAGTAGTATGAAGTTATAAATGAAATGTGACCAGTTCTCACATCATCCGTAACCCCGTGGTAATAATGATCAGTTTGTAATATAGACTAGTCTGCATCGTTAATTTTCACTCCGGACTGTTGCAATCAGTGAACTTTGGCTGTGAGTTGATCTCAGACGTCTCTGTTACACATGTCAGCTCTGAGCAGACTCGTTTCTGTCTGGATTCTTCCTTCCTCCCCCAACCTTGCAAGAAGCAGATGACCCCTCTGAGTGCGTTCACTCAAACCTGCAATAGGGGTGTGTGCTGATGACACACTCAAACAGGAAGTCAGGGCTAATGACTAGCAGATGGTGGATGTGATTGAAGTGCCAGGATCTGGATTTCGTCAAGGTCTGTGACTGCAATTTGTTTGGGTATTGTTCCTGATCAGTCTGAGTGAAGTAGAGAGGCTGGATTTAAGATCTCACACTGAAGTTGTGACAGGCGTTCCCTCCCTCATATAAGCCATGTCTCATTTGATTATTGCACAGTTGACATTCTCATTTGGATTATGCTGCTGAAATACAGGCAGCTGCCCTCTAGTGTAAAGTCTACAAGTAAGACGTGGCACAGACTTGTGAGACGAGAAGATAACATCCAGCATCCAGAGCTACAACCTTAAGAGGAATTCGTGGAGATGTGTGTTTGTAGCGCCAGCAGCAGTGTGTGTCCATGTATGTGTGTAACTGTGAGAAGGTTTGTACGACACCATTTCAAGTACTGTGACTGCCCACTGCTTTCACTACAGCTACCTTGGGGCCCCTTTAGCTCCGCCTTTGAGATCTGTGGCTTGTTATCTGATAGTCACTAAGTGGTGAAACATAAACAGAGAGACAGAGAGAGAAAGAGGAGAAACCTCAAAGATCTGAGAGGTTCCTTTTGACTAAAGGAACTATGTAGTCAGGAGAATAGAAAGTGAAAACAGAAATAAGGCAAAGCTGCAAACGAAGCAATAATCATTCAATCTGGTTTTAATCATTTTTTTAGGTGGAAAGATGGATGTGTTGTGCAAAACTAGGAGTTTATCAGTGTTTATATCCAATGGGAGGAAAACAAGTCTCTAGAATCCCCAAAATACTCATGGCACACATTTTACCACTCTTCAAACTTCTCAGCAAACACAGACAATCACTTCATAGGCATCATGTTCATGACATAATGGTTCACTACGCCCAACAAGTCTCAGTGTTTGTTACCGACTCACATCCTAGTAATCACTCGACAGAGGGTGTCACCATTCCCCTCCTCTTACTACTAACCCATGAGCTGCTCCCACTGCAGCTGTTTCAACCAGATGTGGCTTCAGTTGGCCAGCGGAGGCCCTTATTCCCACTAATCACATGGATGTTTGACATTACTGAATGATTCGCCACACAGAAATGTTTAAGTCAGCATAATTAATTTTTACAACGATATAGATGTAGTATTTATTAAGATGGAGCCACAAGGTCTGGCTATTATACACTGCCAAATGGATTTGCTGTTGTGTCTTGTTTAGTCAGCCTCACACTTGGTGTCGAAACACATGTATGTAGTTAGATTAGATGTACGCCCTTAATTTAAAGAGAAGACAGATTCATGCAGATGGAAATTCTACTGATGCATTTTGTTTATACATAAGTGTTATAATTGATAATATCTATGTTACAGAGTGCTTCTGATACTATACTGTAATGCTTTGATGTCAATTTGATTTTGGATGTAAAAAAAAAAAGGACGAAAAATTTACCTTATGCAGTTAATAATCATAACCCGGTGTTTATGATCTCCACAAGTCCAAGCTGGGTGAACACCGTGATGCTCTTTTTTAATTTCACAGGTGACTGCTTTGTATCATAAGACTGGAGCATGCTATTTTAGTATTAACAGAGAACTTTTGGGAAACAGACTGAAAGCATAAAGCACTGTGGCATACAAATAGGGCTTCAAAAATTGGTGCACTCAGACTGGGCGATCTGTTCTGCTGCCAAGAGCATTTGTAAACTAAAGACTGGTTTGTTTGACTAATGTGATCATTTTGTACTGGCCTTATGGGTGGTCTCCTTGGATTGGTTAAAATAGGTGCACTCAGGCACCATTAATTAAATGGCTCCAAATTAAATTTCATATTGAATATAAATTGCTACTTTTATCCTATAAAGCACTTAATGGTCATGCACCACATTATCTTAGCGAACTTCTCGTTGTTTATGATCCAGCTCGCCCGCTTAGATCAAAAGGTTCAGGCTGCTAAGTGATATCTCTGAAAACCTCATCTGATCTTCTCCCATCACCCAATCAGCGAGTACCTTCACCCGAATACTAACCAATGGACTTTGCCATCTCATTATTCAATCATTGCACACACCTGTTGCAGGCTCGTCATTTCCGGTCTCCTGATCCAACTGCAACTCCAAGTAAACATGCTTGCCTTTTTGAAATCTTGTTTTGTTTTATCTGTGTCTGAATGGTTACTTTGATTTTGACCTTTTTGCTTACCAAACCCTTTGTTGTTGATCTGCAAGCTGATCCTTTTTATTATGGAATAACCTTCCAGTTAATGTCTGGGACTCAGACACCATGCCTGTTTTTAAGAATAGGCTGAAAACGCACTTGTTTAATCAAGCATTTTGTTAACAGGCTTTTATTAGGTAAAGGAGCAGATCTGGGGGTTTCCAGGCTTTAAGAGTTCTTTTTTCCAGGCTTTAAGAGTTCTGGTAAACTGTAGTGTTGGGATGCTGTCGCTCCCTCACTCTACATACTCACCCAGGCCCGTTGACAGTGGAGTGGCTGAGGTATACATGCTTCTTCTGGGATGCCAGCGATCCTGATCCTTCTGCTTTCTGAGTCCTGTGGACTGTCCTGGTGTGCTGGATGTAGTTCTCATCTTGGAAGCCCCTTTCTCCTGCTGATGAAGATCCATATGGGCTTAGATCTGCAGTCAGCGACTGTGAAGACAACTTTTGACTGCTGGTGATATAAACTGTTTTGCTACAATTATTTAGGGCTACAGTTGTTGTATAATCAACCAGACTACGTGTTGGACTGTGATGTAGTTTCTCTTATGATGTTTTGTATTGTATGGTTTCACCAAAATGAGGATGGGCTTCCATTTTCAACCTTCTTCCTCTCAAAGTTTCTTCTTCTAGTCAACTGCTGTAGTTTTAGCTTGCCACTGTCACCACGAGCTTCCTCATTGGGGATGTGTTTGGGTTGTAGAAAAATTTACTTTTTACTATGTAAAGCATAGTAAAAACACTGTAAAAAGCACTATACAATTAAAACTACATTAATTGAGCTTGTGCACAGTGTGTACGGTGTGCACTGCTGTCTTTTTGAAAAATCTTATGCATGCAGACCAATTTACTGAAACTCGCTATGTTGCATAATGGATAAATCTGTACGACATAGCAGGGAACCTTGTTTCACCATGCCCAAAACAACTCCAAGTAATCTGTCATGCCATGCATAAGTACATTTTTAAAATGTTGCACTGGATTGGGTAAGCGCACTCAGGACCAAAATGTTAAGATCAGTGTGAACACAGGCCAGTGGGGGAGGGGTGGGGGTGACGGTGACAGTAGCTCCTGGGTGCAGTACACAGAGATCATGCCGAGTGTGAGTATGATCTGGGGTTTTTTTCACTGCTTTTTAATACAGTAATGACATCACCCTCACAGTGGTGTCATCTTCATGAACTCACATGTAATCTGTACTGGCACTGGGTTGCACTCACTCAAAAGATTGGTAAAGCTTCATTAAGACCTCCTGTGGACCAGCTCCAAATGGGCCAACATAACATCAAACCACTAACGAGTGCCCTTTGCATTTACACTCTGCTGCCCCACGCAGTATACAGTGGGATTTGAGATGGGCTGTGAGATACAATGGAGTGAAACATGTGCGGTGATCCTCCCTCGCCCCTGTACTCCATCAAACACTCACACTGTACCACCAAGGGTGCAATGAGCCGATCAGCCACAAAGGGATATTTATATTTATGGCCCTTTTTGCCACCTGCGGTGTTAAGTCAGAGCACAGCAGAGTTATTGCCCCACTGCAGCTGCTAATGGTCATCCCTCTTACCCACAATTCCCCATTCATGTCCAGGCTGTGGATTCAGGACTTATGCAAAGTTAGGCCTCACAGCCAAACCACAGAGCAGGGCCTTACTCCAGGACATGCCTTCACCACTGTATTTACAAACACTACTTTAGCAAGAAGGCATGGCACAGACGATGCCTTACTATAATGCTCTCTGCAAGTCATGGGGTAGTGACAGTGTTGCCAGGTCTGTGGTTTTCCTGCAGCACTGGGCCATGTTTGAACTACTACTGCAGACTGTAGGCTATAGTTTAGGCACTGTGCTTATGTTATGCTAACTAGAGGCCCCCCATGAGGGAATCAAACTGGTCGCTACCTAGCAATTAAAGACAAACGGTGGCCATTTTGCTGACCTTGAACTTTTCATAAACTTGTTTCAGTTGCTACCCAGAAAATGTCAAGCAGTTCTTGAGGTGTAGGTGTGTTTAGCCACACACACACACACACACACACACACACACACACACACACAGACAGAATAATAATAATAAATAAATACAGCACAAACTGATTTTAACAAAATGAAAGCAATACCAGCTTCCCTATCACGGCTAGTAATCAATCAAGTCACAATGATTAAGATGATTTTTTTTTCACTCTTATTAGGAAATGCATAGTGCTGCACAGTCTTCCTGGTTTGAATCTCAGCTAAGGAAATTTCTGTGTGGAGCTTGCATGTTCTCCCTGTGGCTGTGTGGGGACTCCGGTTTCCTCCTACAATCCAAAAACATGCACAATTAACTGGCTACTCCAAATTACTGATGCGTGTGAATATGAGTGTGACAGGTCAGGTCAAGGCTCAGCAACATTAAAGTGGCAGCAAAATGAAGTCGGCTGATGAGCTGAATGAGCAGGTTATCACATCAGTGGAAAGTTATTTCTTTTTCTTTATTTTTTTAATGCAGACTTAAATAGCTTGAAATCATTTACTTCATTGCCCACATTGTGTGAAATATATTAATACATAAAAACGCGGATGCCTGAATAATCATGGGTGAGCATTGTTTTCCCTTAACATCGGCTTTGCTTTATTTGAGTTGCACACTGGTGCACTTGAGTCAGAGGCACAGGGGATGGTAAACATGGTGTAAACATGGTGGAGCTGTGAGTCAGTCCTGCACAGTAACTGCTGAGCACGAGGAGTCTGGCAAAGTTTAAGCGCGGTTCTTCCACCCCAGCTGTCGGAGTAAATAGGGGTGTTGTTACACACGCCGGAATGCTGGGCATACCACGGGGCCCCTGGGAGGGACACACACACACACACACACACACACACACACATTATTCCGTTAATAATATTTAAATATCGTACTGTTCAGATGCGGGCGCAGAAAGAACAGGGCGCGCAAACAGACGCTTGTTTTGCACTAAACATAGCAGGAGCGGATTGGTTTTACAGTCGAACAAACAGTAAACATTGCTCAAAAACATCTTAATAAGTTTTGGTTTTGCCCACAGAGCCGCCTATAAGCCACCAAAACACTGTAGTAAGTCCCTGTCGGCCGCTCCAGTACGTGAATAGAGGCGGAGGCGTGTGTAGTGACGTAGCCGCGCTCACAGGGCGGTGTTCTCACGTTCCCGAAAAAAGGGGGGAGAAAAAATATCCACATCTGGAATCCAGAGCCCGCGGTTTAGAGGAATCTATAGTAGGATCTTGTAGTAAAGGTGGCTCTGTGTTTTTCCTCCCGCTCCATCCTCTTTCTACCAGTTTTCAAGGAATCTTCACTTCATTCGTAAGTTGGAAGTTTTCATTCGGTTGATTTGGGTTTTCTGGGTTTAGTTCGAACCCACAGGCGTATCTGAAGGATTAGGAGCATCACAGGAGCTGGGCTTCTCCGTTATTTCCCCTCATGAGAGACACTTTCTTTATCATTAATATGTTGTTTGATATTATCGCAGCATGATGTTGTATGTAAGTTTATTTTGTGGCCTTTTGCGCAAATCAGCAACATTTAGGTTTGTTTGTTGTGTGTGGGTGAACAGGGCATGCTTAGTGTTAAACTGATGGGCTGAGTGTAGCCCACGCCCCAAATCCAAGCTGCACAATGTGGAAGAAAACAACCACTTTGATTTAAAAAGCAAATTTTACATAAATTATATATATATATATATATATATATATAAAACTTTTGTTTTAAACAAAAGTTGGAAACAAATATGATCCAAAATCAGTAAGCTTTTCTAAATATTTTAGCAATTTTTGATGCCTGGTTTCTTTATTTTTTTTTTCCAAGCTAAATAAAAGTGTTTTGTTTCTTTGTTATTATAAAGTAAACGTGCAGTACGTTTTACAAATTTTGGGGCCAAGATCACCCTGCAATAGTTAGACCAGAGCGCCTCCTGCTCTCCCAATAAGGAACTGCATGTTCAAACGACTGTTTAACAACCCAGATTACAAGGAACTGCTGGGTTGATGATCTTGCACTTTGCCCCAAACCACACTTTAATATCTTAGTAAATATTCTACTACTTTTGTTATTTCCTCAGCTACAGGATTGCGCAGTCATGCTGGTCATTCTGATCGGAACAGTCATTTTGCACCTTGTGAATTTGATTCTGCTGCTCATTTCTACTTCTGTAAATGTAAGTGCACTTTTCTTGTACCATATGCTTGATTATGGGGTGAGGTTTATGTACTAAAATGATTCTGGAGATGGCTTTATTTCTTAAATCAAGGCCTGGATGACAGGTGAGAAAAGGAGTTATGAACTGTGGTATAACTGCACGACAGACAGTCACGAATATCGCTGCAAAAGCGTCAATAATTCAGGTAGGCAAAATATTTGTTAAAAAAATTGATTAATTAATCATGTTCAGAATGGCAGAGCTAATTGTTGGTCTCTGGGTGTGATTATTTGATCCTTCTAGACTGGCTGCAGGCAGTACAAGCCTTGATGATCCTAGCCACAATCTTCTGTCTGCTGGCTCTGATATTATTCATGTGGCAACTCTTCACCCTGAACAAGGGAGGACGATTCTTCTTCACCGCTACCTTTCAGATCCTCTCCTGTAAGTACTCAAACCAGATTACAGATGCATGGCATATATGTGACAGAAATGTACTGCTTGAGATAGACTAGGTGTGTCTTATTGTTCTCTCATTCACTCTTGCAGGCCTATTTGTGATGAGTGCAGTTATAATCTACACAGTGATGCGACCAGGGCAGCAAGAAACGACCTCCTTTGGCTTTGCCTTTGTGCTAGCCTGGCTGGCATTCCCTCTCACTTTGTTAAGCGGCCTCATTTACATTGTTCTTAAAAAGAAGAAATGAAGGATAAGCAGAGATACCCCAACTGTCATCACTGAGAATGACAATCAGTCTATAGACCAAAGAGGCCGTTTCCTCCTGGCCTGTATAACAATGCCATATGTGTGATCATGCAAGTGACAAATCTTGAAGGTCCAACTCAGTGACGACTCAGTGAGGATGAGTCTGTGGCTTGTGATAATATTTATATCACTTTTACATCAATTTTGTACATATGAATGTTGAAACTTTGTTGATGAAAGCTGACCACAAAGAAGAAAGTATAAAGATCATTTTTATCCTCATGTGTTTACTCCATATCTTGTATCTAATAGAAGTACAATCCCGTTTCACAATGTTTGTATGATTAAATTTAGTTTATTTTTTATGTGATAAACCAAAAAGGATTTTTTTGTCCATGTTTTTAAATGGTGAAATGGTGCTATGTTTTTATGCCTTCAGTTAATATCTAGATACACCTATAGGCTCAACTTCTGTTAAATGAGCAAAACAATTTTACATTGTGTATTATAAGTGTGCCAAAATATGAATTTAAAAACTACTTGGTTTTGTTCTGTATTCTTTTTTAATTTCTAATTTCTAAAACAAAAATAAATAAATAATACTGACTTTTCTGCCTGACTTTGCTTGTCCACCAGAGAACATCTGGAGTGTTGATTTGATTGTAATTCTTTGTGTACACTTAACACAGTGTGTTTTATTAAATCCACACCCACCGGACAGAAGCGGTCACACTCTGATTGGGTTCTGTTGTACCAGGATATCAGCTCATATACATGTACTCATGCAGCTCAGTAGTGATTTGCTAAACTAACTGTACTTGAAAAAAATTACAAATATATGTACTCAAAACTGAACGAATTTGTATTAAAAGTATTTGATGGCAAGAAAGTTTTTTTAGTTTTTTTTTTGTTTTTTCTCAAGCAGTATTATTATTACATTTTTTACATTAACAAGGAATTGTTGCTGTTGGTGCAATGCAGAATGAATGTTATGTATTTTAAATTTGTATAATAATAAAATAATTACTTCACTAAATCTTACATGGCTGCTTGCCTACTCAGTGATAGAAATCTACCATCTAATACACGACTCAATTTCATGGAATAACTTTAAAGTATCTTGTCTGTAACAAGATGCTATTCAAAACTGTATCCATGGGATACTTAAGTGAATTAATCCATCCAACCATTATTCATCATTCATTCATTTTCTGAATCGCTCAATCCAAATTAGGGTTGCGGAGAGGCTGAAGCCCAT
>JBCNYG010000003.1:8096467-8106994 GCA_039654305.1 Porochilus rendahli | reverse complement strand
AAAAACTGTGTGCACACAATTTTCTCTGGGATCAACAAAGTATTCTGATAAGGATCATAGAGCAATGTAACGTTTTCTTGCAAAAGGTTAACAGGGTCGAAAGAAAGTGTTGAGAGAAAAAAGACGCAAATTTACGAAAAATCAAGTGTGAAGCTACTAGGAACCCATCGTCCTCCAGTGCTGCATATTCCAGAACTGTATCCTACCTGGAGGACCCAGAAGTGACCAGGGTAAGGAAGGCTGAAATGTGACCACCATTGAACAAGACATATAAGCTAAAACATAAAGACTGGGCCAAGAAGCACATGAAGACTGATTTTTCAAAGGTTTTATAGACTGATGGAATCAGAGTGAGTCTTCACGGACCAGATGGATGGACCCGTGGCTGGATCAGTGTTGGTCACAAAGCTCCACTTCAATTCAGACGCCAAGGTGGAGGTGGGGTTCTGGTATGGGCTGGTATCATAAAAGATAAGCAACTTAAAATCAACTCCCAGAAGTTTTTAGAGGACACTTTCCTCAAGCAATGGCACAGAAAAAAGCCTGCACCTTTCAAGAAGACCATGATTTTTATTCAGGACAATCTTCATCACATGTATCAAAGTACTCCACTGCATGGCTTGCCAGTAAAGGCCTTAAAGATGACGGGAAAATGACATGGCCCCCTTCTTCACCTGGTTTAAACCCTATTTGGAACTTGTGGGCTGTTCTTAAACGGGAGATTTACCATGAAGGAAAACAGGACGCCTCTCTGAACAGTGTCCGGGAGGCTGTGGTTGCTGCTGCACAAAAAGTTAATCAACAGATATAGAAATTAACAGACTTCAATTAATGGAAGGCTTGTGATAGTTATTGAAAAGAAGGCGGCTATATTGGTCACTGATTATATTATTGTGGAATGGTTAGAGATGATTATTTGTAAATTTTCAGTTGTTTAATTTATTCATGTCTGCCTTCCTTCTGGTTTCTCTCTTTTTAGTTATGCTGCCATAGATAGTCATGCTGGAGTCGCAGCACAGACCCCCCCCACTCTCTCTCTCTCTCTCTCTCTCTGTTTTGCTGAGGTACACATGCTACGTCCTGGATGCCGGTGATCCTGATCCTCCTGATCCTTCTGCTCCATGAGTCCTGTGGTCTGTCCTGGTGTGCTGATGCTGGCTGGAGTTCTCATCTTCGAAGATGATTCCTCCTTAAATTAATTTTAATATGTAAAGCTTTTTTGTGACAATGCCAATTGTAAAAAGCACTACACAAATAAAACTGAATTGAATTTAATAAATCAAACAAACCCTCCAGTTAGGGTTGTGTCCCCTCCAGGTTTGGTGTAAATTTGTGCCTGGGTGTGGTCAGGATTTTGTCCACAGTCAAACTGACAGAAGTCAAACACTGGTTATTACAAAACCTCTACCAAAGCTCCCTTTTGAGTGGAGGTAATAAATAACTATTGGGTGTTTGTGGTGGGTGAGGTGCTTCCTGTACCCAAATCTGCATCTCACATAACCCTACTTGTATATGTGAGACCAGGGTTGAGAACCTTTGCTGTAGCCAAAGAAAAACTGGTTAATCCTCACTCTTTTCCACAAGCCATTCCCAGCAGGCTTCAGATATTAATTGCTTCTTAATTTAGACTTCACCTGCAGCAGGGTCCTCAAAAGATGGTCCTAAAGTAAGAAAAGGAACAAACTGAAAATAGACCACAGGGTCCAGATGCTCCCACCAGCAGGACTATTTGATAACTTGTCAAAAATTTAAAGTCAAAGTATTATGTGTGTGGGTGCATATATATGAAGCTTCCTTAGATGAGCCCATCCACCAAGTTTGATGATAATTTTGTCATTTCCTTTCAGTTTTATTTAATTAACAAGCCTTGAAAAGCCCATAATAGGAAAATTCTCTATTTCGACTAGTGTGATCTTGAAAGAAGGTCAAGACCCCCTGTACACAATCCGAACCAAGACCTTTCCGCTGGGGACCCATCTACCAAATATGATGATTCTGTGTCATTTTCTTGTATTATATCCATTAACAGGAATTGAAAAGTCCAATATATTGCACCATATTTGGTGATCCCATTCCATTTCCTTACAAAGTTATCGCACTTACAAGTCGGACAGACGGATGGACAGACAAAATGCTTTTCTATATTTTCTGTGGTTGGAAACACAAATATGGAGTGGAGCCATCATTGTGTGGCCAGAAACAACAGGGCAACTAGGTACCCTGTGAAGCTATCAAGTGCACAAATAAGGTTTTCTGAGAGCTCATGTTCATTCAGTGTTCCAGTTGTGTGGTGTGAAAGAGATGAGTCAGCCCAACAACTTTATCAAGCAGGAGGTGTCTCTGCTAGCACAGATGGTGCAGGCTTACATGGTCTCAATGGCATCCTGATACAGATCCCTCCACAGCTGTCCTTGACAGGGTCATGTGAACATGCTAGAGTAAAGACTCCCTACCTTTATTGATCTGCCTGTTATCAGAGGTCATTATTAATGAGTCTATAGTAGGGGTCTATAGTATGAGCCTAGTAGTTATGGTAAACCGTGGATGTATCATTAATGTTTCAGATTCAATAGTGTTTACAATTCCAATTCCCTCATGCACTGAGATCTATCACAATCATCAGAGTATTTTAACATTCTGTTGCTGGCTCATGAAATGGCTGAACGAAATGTTAAAACTTGGAAAGCATCTATCATTATAAGCACTCAAGAAAACCTACCCACACAGTCACAGGAAAACACATTTCTGTCCTGTCTCCTTCTCTTTCTCTCTCTCTTGCTCTCTTTTCTTATCATAATATGCCTATCCTTCTCTTCATAAAACATCAACTTGGATGAGTCTCACCCATGCATTTTTGTTCAGTGTGACATTGTGAGGGAAGACTGTGCGCTGTGTGTAATCTCCTCTGGAGTCTGAGCTGAGCCAGACATGGGGATATCAAAACTGAATTCACCTGCAGCATCTGAATGCCTTCTCCACTTTTCTGTCTGCTTACAGCCCCAAATCAGGTATTACTTCAAAGAGGAGGATGAGCATGTGTACTGCAGCAGATGGGAAAAGAGCAGGAGGTATTTCTACAAAATATGCTAGAAGGTTCCATAGCTAAAAGAAAGTATGCTTTTTAGTTTCCTGCATGCCTCAAAGCTTTGTTCAATTAAATCAATAATATAATACTAGAACATCATCTGTGATTCGATTATCCTCACAGGGATTACTCAATAAATATGACTAACTTCCTTTTTAAAGTATTCATATACAATGCACAGTCAAAAAAAAAGGTCACATGCTCTAATGTTTTGTTGGAGCAATTTTAGCCTTAAATACCGTGTAACTGTCATGGCATTGTTTCAACTTAAGCAACATCACACCATTTACTTCCATCCAGAGCTGGGTTCATTTTTGACCAGCATCTTGAATTGATGACAGAAAAATCGAACCTGTCCAAAAAGTCTTCTCCAGCACATCCCAAAGACTTTCCAAAGGGTTAAGGTCAGGACTCTGTGGTGCCAGTTTATATATCGAAATGATTCCTCATGCTCCCTGAACCACTCTATATGAGCCCCAATTGTATATCTGTACTATCAGGGAAGAAAAAGTCAATTGATGTAATAACCTGCTCATTCAATACATTCATGTTATCAGCTAACTTAATTTTATTGCCATATAATGTTGCTGAGCCTCGACCTGACCAACTGAAGCAACGATGCCATGGAGTCACTTTAGCAGCTCAATTAACAATTCAGTAGGATATTATAGCAGAGTCACACTGTAGAAATTACATCTAATCAAAGAGGACTTATCACACTGAGTCTGAAAGACTGGTGAGTAAGTAAGTAATGAGGCCAGCAATTAAACCTTATTTTATCAGCTTGGAAAATGATTTAAGTACTAATTTATTCCCTATGTTTACAAAAAGTGCTGTATAGTGGAAGTTTTTTTTTTCTGCAACCTATCATACCTCACCAATTTGACTAGTAAGTGTTACCCACCAAGTGTATCGCTAAAAACAAATGTTACGTAAAGGTAAACATTAAACTAAAGGCTCCTGATGACAACATGCCATATCAATCTTAAATACTACCATTTGTAGTTAGGTTTAAAAAGTTAGGTGTAATATAAAATATCTTGCTAAATAATATCCTTCCTCAGCATACATATAATTTTTTATTATTATTATTATTACTATTAATATTACCAGTTACAGTTTAGGTTCAGTTATTTATAGCTTATTTGCTATGAATATGACTGCATTTATTATTTCCAAAATTTCCAGAAGCATATGAGCTTGAACTACAATATACAACTTAGAAATGAGAGTGGATTGACGCAATAAAATCCAGAAGGGAGTGAAAGACTGAACTGGCCTTTGCAGAGGCAGAACAGCTCAGGGTGGATAGGAATTGATGATGCTGGTGCCAAACAAAATTGAATGTCTGTGTTGCCATGATTGTTAATTTACAGTGCCACTTACTCAAGGACTCGATGTGTCTGGGGGTGAGACAGTGTCTACAACATGCATCACTGACAGTAAAGACTTTCAGGCCCATAACATTCACGCAGTCTTAGATACTGTTTTCAAGACTGCCTAAATATAACTGCTGGAAACAGTCAAAACTGTTGGACATCAGGGCTAGATGATTAAGTAAACTGGACTTTTCTACTAATGGTAGAGCATTTTGCTTTTCAGTCATTAGTATTTTTTTTTTTTATATATATATATATATATATCAACAGTAGCATATTTTGCTAATCTTTTATCATTACTCAGTCATTTAAGTCACATGGATTATCTGTTTTAGTTTCTATATTTGGGACTGGATGTCTGGGACTGTGCAGGTGAAAGATTGCTTAAAAAACAATTTGTCATATTGTAGAAGAGAATAAATGGTACATTGACAAAGTCGATAAAATTATTATAGAACTATGTACTTTTATCCAAATTGCTGATTCTGGCAGAAAATTCATTATATTTGTGTTCAGCAAATTTGTTGGGCTGAGACATACAAATTTGATATTGATTTTGACAAACCTTAACATTTATTGTTACTTAGAGTAATACATGAAAAATGAGTTTCATTTGTTTGTAATTCTGGCTCACACTTTCCACATGATTCTATTTTTTGTCTTTTGGTCCAAAACACCATTTATGTCCTGGTTGCATATTTTGGCCTGAGTTTTAAAAATGGCAATGAAAACACTTTATCTGTGGCTGCTTACACTTGGGGAACTTATGGGCAATGGTACATCACTATTTGCTTAAAGTACAGTACAACAAACTGCTTAGAATCTTCTGCTACTTAGCTGAGTAATTTGGCATTAAAAATTTTTGTACTAATTTACTTTTTAGTTTGTTGTTTTAATGATATGGCTCCACTTTTTTGCAAAACATTACCAGGCCTAAATATTGTGATATTTGGTACAAATGTCTAAGGCACGTGCTACTATTATTAAAATTTTTATATATTAATAAAGTTATTTAAACTAAATCTTTCTACTTTAAGAAAAATACTACAACATGTTGGTAGGTTTTTCTTTAAAGTAGAAAGATTTATTAAAAATAAACATAGTCAATATTAATTGTAACGACCTGTTGCTTTTTATTTTAAATTGTAGTACCTGAACACTTTTACTGAGCATCTTGGAGATTCTGCCACAATTCTACCATCACATTTTCTTAAAACCAGTGATTATCTTGATCTCAGTGATTATCTTGAAATCTTGATTATGATTTTTTGGCTAAAAAGCATTTGCATAACATACTTACATACAAGAATTTTTCCTTTAAAATTGTATTAACCTCAGTCAATAAACAGAATAATGTAATCACCACCATCAGTTTGTTTGTTTGTTTGTTTGTTGTGGTCAGTCAGTTTGTCTGTGAACAAAAATCCAACCACACTGTGCAATGATTTCCCGTGAACCTGGTAGAGACTCAACCAGAGTCTCATCGTTTATTTGATTTTGGAATGCTAAGATCAAAGGTGAAGGAAAGAGCAAAGTTTTTGGAAACGGCTTCTCTTGTGTAAAAAATTAAATTGGCTATATCTGAGAAAAGTGACATAGACCCAATGATGTAGAGAGAGACATAAAATAAACCACATGCATGCTTTTAAATGGCATAATCCCCTTTGGTTATGGTTGACCGCTGAAGGTCAAAATCAAGGCCACAAGAATAAATTCGAAACAAGTGCCGATAGACATGCAGTTAATGTGCAACTCTAAAAGGAAACTTTCAAATGAGACAATTACTTGTGACCTTGATTGACCTTTACACTCCAGCCAGCTCTTAAATGTCTGTAATAAAATGTGTACACAACATGTGGTGCCTAAGATTTTGCACTGTACATCAACTTCAACTATTGTCATACAATATTGTTTGACCACATAGTACACCCTTAAATTTAAGCTGCATTAAAATATATTCTATAAGTCCATGTTTGCTTTTTAATGAATTATACAAAATATGTATTTATAAGAAATCTGCAGCTTCATATTTAAAAGTCTGAGCTGGAATGGTAGGCATCCTCAAAATAGCACAGCCGCACAGCACATGTAATATTCTGTGCAAGTGTTGCATTAATTATGCAGTAAACCTTCGTGTTTTAAAAAATCGTGTTTTACAGGAGTAATGCATTGATTCATATTCATATGAGGTCAACAGGTCAAATTCCTTGTGGTAAATGGTAGCAGTAAATTAAAAAATTGCATTTAGATCAGTTTTAGTCTTTTTTTCTTCGGGAATGCATGGACTATTCAGCAATGATGTTTTGCACTTTGATGCCAGTCGGTTTTATTATGACACCAGGAAAAAGACTTTTTTTAAAGTATTGAATTATTCCATAACTTTAAATGTGCTAATTTACTTTATTTATTTTTTAAAGATTTGGCAAAACTTGTCAAAATTTTATTTAATTGTTGATTTGTTAAATTTTCAGTCATAGCAGCTCAGACATTAGGAGCTGCTTCACACAAGTTTATATTCATGCACTTGTTCTGACACATCAATCAATTTGCCGAACCGCTTAATTCAACTAGGATCATGGGGAGGCTAAAGCCCATCTCAGGGCAAAGATGAAGTACACCCTGGACAGCTCACAAGACCATCAAAGGACCCAAACATACAGAACCATTTGAACCACAAACACTTGGGGACAATTTGGAATGGTAAAGTGGCTGGTTGCTTCATGTTACAGGGTGCCCTCATATCTGTCTTCCTTCTGGTTCTCTCTTTTCAGTAAGGGTGTCATGGTCAGTCAAGCAAGAGTCCCTGTGTTCACTCAGCACTAATAAACGCTCCTTTTTTAATCATTACAGTGTAATGAGCATAAGTAACATCCTCTCTCTCGCTTTCACTCTCTCTCTCGTTGTTTTTTGAGGTACACATGCTACTTCTGAAATACCCATGATCCTTTTCTGAATCCTGTTATCTGTCCTGATGTGCTACTACTGGTTGGAGTTCTCATCTTATAAGCTCCATGTGATCCATATGGATTTAAATCTACTCTCAGTAAACTCTTTTCCAAAAAATGATCTTACAATTACGGTTATAAAATAACAACCAACTATGCAAGTTACTATAGTGAAGTTCTTCTACATGGTTAGTATTTTAATCTGGTTTCACCCAAATGAGAATGGGTTTCCCTTTTGTGTCTGGTTCCTCTCAAGGTTTCATCCTTGTGTTGTCTGTGGGAATTTTTCCTTGCCACCATCACCGTAGGCATGCGCATTGGGGATGTGTAGGGTTTATAGAGAAATTTTTAAATTCTTTATTAAATGTGGTTTTATGTAAAGTTGCTTTTCAACAGTGGTGATTGTATAAAGTTGCTATGCAAACAGTGAATTGAAGTGAATTGAATAATGTGCATGTCCTTGGATGTAACCAGAGTTCTCAGAGAAAACCCAAGCACATATGGGAGAACATGCAAACTCTGCACAGAAGCAGCCTTGCCGAGCCCTGGACCCGAACTCTGGACCTTTTTACTGTAAGGCGGACACGCTCACCACTACACCACCTTGCCGCCCTCATGATAACACATTATTATTATTACATAAATGTTTTCATGATAGTAATTCATTGACATTGTTAGATTTGCTGTGAGAAGAATTTGGTTTAGCATTTTGGAAGGACTTTCCAGTGTCAACATTTTGAACCAGAGGTAAGGTGGTCAGCGGTACAGCTTTAAGTTTTCCGATTTGAGAAATTCTTCAGGATAAGGAATTTTGTAGTTTCCTAATATTATAATATGCTACATATCTGAGAAAAACAAACAAACCAAAAAGAAGACTAGGTAATTGAATGAGTCTTTATAGCTGCTGTAACCTAAGTGAAAACTGAATTTTTTGCAGATATTCCACAACAATAAATGTAAATAAAAACAGGCTAAAAAAAAGCTATGATGTTTAAGTATTTAATAAATAAAAAGTATTTTTGCCACGGCAAATTGCCACAGTAAAAAAGAACAGAATAAAAACAGTGTTTCTGATGCTCTTACTGCCTTTGGGGTGGTGTCCCATTGTGTTTCATTCCTTACTAATATGCTGAAAATCCTATACTGCCTTAAACAACACACAGTGTACAGGCAAGTTTTAACCCAGAAGTGTTTCCAGTCATTGTCCTTTTGTGAGCTGTGGGTATATCCACTGCATAAACCGCATCATATCTGTAATGGCATGCAAATGAGTATAAAGGACTGTAGGTTGCTGCTGACATTGCACACCTGCTACATTCCAGTGTGGGAAGAGAACAGACGAGATGAGAATACAGGGAGTAGTAGGAGGAGGAAAAATAAAGGGAGGAATGGAGAAGAAGAAGGAAGAGCTGTGGACAGATTCAAAACTAGGCCACTGCAGTGGGACAGAGCTGGTTGTAATGGCTGAAAAAAGATACTTACCCTGTGACATATCAGATATAATCAGCTGAAAGATGATGTTGCCTATTTTTCTGCTCTTTCTTATTTCTAAGTTTGGGACAGAATCAAAGGGCATTAGTGATCTGACGATACAGTCATGTGGCCGTTATTGCTAAAAATGCATTCCTGAAAAATTAAAGCCTTAACCTACCCCAAGACAAAGAGTAATTCTGCAATTCCTTGGCATTTATCAACCTATTAAACTGACACGAATCACCTTTACTGAATTGAAAGCTCAGCTGATTCTCGTGTTACGTTCTTGGGTTAGCTCTAGCACCTCACAGCAACAAGCTCCTGGGTTTGTACCTTGTGGTTGATGAAGGCATTTATGTGTGGAGTCTGCATGTTTTCCCTGTCCTTGCAGGGTTTCCTCTGGGTACTTTAGTTTCCTCTAACAGACCAAAGAAATGCAAAATTGGCTGTTCCAAATTGCCCCTAGGCTCGATACAGAGGGGTACCCTTTAGGTCATACAGCCTATAGTTCCTTTGGTGAAGAGAGAGATGCCTACGTTTTTAGTTAAGACTGCAGCTCAAGACTGAATAAATGAATGAAACCAAGTGAAAATACATAAAACATTTACTGGCAAAGACAGTAAACAGGCCATTATAATAGAACATTGTATGTATTCTGTGGCTTATTTTTGGATGTATTTCATCACTTAATGCTTTAGGACACATACAAAAGGCAATATAATGTGGACTACAGATAGACATGCATACGCAATATAAAGTAGCTACAGAGCAAGGGGCAAATACTTTTTTGCCCCCAAGTTAAAGCTCAAGCTTATTATTATTATTGCAAGCAGTCGGTATATATACCTGTGCATACACTGCAAAGCACACCTAAAAAATATGCTGCATTACCTTATAATTTAGGATTAACTCAGGATTTATGAGGCCCCAGTTGGATATATTAACTGGAATGACCCCTGATGTCAGATTCCTGACTTTTGAATGTCAAGGGGCCATAACCAACCCAACCTTAATATCCAAGATAGCTATTTGCTTCAACAGACTGAAAGCCAAGGAAGTATACTGTTTCATGCTTATTTGCATCTGGTAAAATCAGTCACACACATTTGCTGAACCGTTCAATCCCACTAAGGTCATGGGGGGCTGGTGCCTATCCCAGCCGACACTGGACGAAGGAGGGGCGCACACCTCGCCAGACCATTGCAGGGCAAGCTACGGTATATTCAAGCTACGGTAATACATTCAAGTGGCATTGCTAACATTAGCTAAGTTAACTAGAAATTGCTGGTATTGATTTATTGGTTCAAATGAGTAAAAAAAAAATTAGTCAAAGTACGTGCAGAATGTACAAGGATTGGTTGATGCGATTGAGGCATCATGGACTCGTGGAAGGACTAGATAATACTCAGATAAATAAATAAAAATAAAAATAAATTTTTAAAAACATGATGGTGCATGGCGGCACGGTGGCGTAGTGGTTAGAACGTCCGCCTCACAGCAAGAAGGTCCTGGGTTCGATTCCCAGCTTGAGCGTTTCTGTGTGGAGTTTGCATGCTCTCCCTGCGCGTGGGTTTCCTCCGGGTACTCCGGTTTCCTCCCACAGTCCAAAAACATGCACACTAGGCTAATTGGCTGTTCCAAATCA
>JBCNYG010000003.1:8019211-8030432 GCA_039654305.1 Porochilus rendahli | reverse complement strand
TTTACCAGAACTCTCTATGCCTGAGAACCCCCAGATCTGCTCCTTTACCTAATAAAAGACTATTAACTAAATGCTTGGCTATGTTGATGCCTCCTTTGACAGATTAGGTGCTGTCCGCTCACAGCTTCCCCCTAATGGAAAGGTTGCCACACCTGTAGCATTTGCCAGCTAAACATTTTCACGCTCCCAGTCTAACTATCCAGCACATCGGCTAGAGGTTCTTGCTCTTACATGGGCTTGCTCTTAAGTGGTCTTGTGACCGAACGTTACGTCTCTCTACTTATTCAAGTAAATGGGATGGTGGATAGGACAGTAAAAGATGCATTCAGGTGTAACTGCCAGGACCTCCTCATCTGGGGTCCCTTTTGGCACAGGATGTTTTGCTTGTGTTGTGGATGCACACAACTCTGGTGGTGTTTGTCAGGTGAGACGCACAGGCCCGGCTATTCCTCAGCTTGCTAGTGTTGATCAGACTCTGTCTTTACCAAGGAGTGAACTTACAAATTATACACAGTACAATATGCAGTGAAATGCTTAGTACGACTTTCCAAGATGTAAAGAATATACTGTTAAACAAACATTGTTTAAGAATCCCTTAAGGCCCAAGTACTCCACGGCATCCATGACTCAGCAGGTCATCAGGGACAGACATGCACACTGTCTTTTGCAAGACAGAGGTTCTTCTGGATAGGGATGGAACATGACATTATAAATCATGTGAGGAACTGCTTTTGTTGTTTGGTTTGAAAGACCCCAGAACCTAATTATCATGCTACCCTTAAAAGCATTTGCATCTCTGAACCTATGGAACTGGTGTGTATTGATTTTTGGACTGCAGAAAAGACTGATAAGAAGCCTGTGGATGTTCTAGTAATTACTGATAATTTGCCATGCATTTCTCTGCAAAAACGAGTCAGCAAAGTACTGACTTTGAAATTTTTGAAGATGGCTGGCATCCAGAAATCACATACCACCCCTTACCATCCTATGGGTAATGGAACTGCTGAGTGATACAACAAAACTCAGAGGACAATGATTACAGCCCTCCCTCAACAATCCAAAACTATGTGGCTACAAATGCTTCAGATGCTGACCTTTTGTTGACTGCACTGAGCATGAGACATGTTTTGCACCATTCTTTATCTTGTTTGGTAGAATCTGCCTGTTGATGTGTTCCAGTACACTATTCCCAATTCCCCATGAGTTTGTCTTTCGCTTGAAGGATAAAGCTGTGTGCACTGCCCGACAGAACAGTTGGACATAACAGACTCGCCAGGCAAAGAACTGCAACCGCAAAGTCAGAGGGTCTTCTCTTGCTGTTGGCGACAGGTTCTTGCTTGCAAATCGTGGTGAGGGGGGGGGGGAGAGGAAAGTTGCAGATAATTGGTTCACAGAAACATCCTACTCCCTGTGTATTTTATCCCTGCTGGAAATTATGAATTGGATTCTATCATTTCAGTTGTGAGTCAGTGATCCCTGATAATGTTCAGGACAGTGAGATAAAAACGATGAATTGGCTCCTGCAAAGGCAACATGTGAGGCCCTTGATACCTCAGGTTCTTCAATGCCTAGTGTACAATCACCATCTCGTGCTATCTCTCCTATTGATTGTGGTTTCCAGGAGAATCCCTCCTGGCCCTCAGCATACACTAAACATATCCCCTTCTCTGAACATGCATCCACTACACAGCTAGGTACACTTGAACAAGACCATGTAGTTTACACACAACCTGCCTCAATTTGTACAAGGGCAGGTAGATCTACAAGACCTCCAGCTGAACTCATTTGGGAAATGAATGAACAGGTTGTTATGACTGTGTCAACAATTGATTTTGTTTTCTTTCGTGAGGAAAATGTTTTCTATGTAGATTGCTGTATTTTCTGGTACTTTTACACACACACACACCTATATATATATATATATATATATTTAATGTATACAGTGTGAAGTGTTATTCTAATTTGGTTTAGGTGTTGCCTAGGAGGGCTTTGTTTCTGTGGCGGCAGGACGACACAAGTTCGTTACGTCTATTGAGTGTCGATAGTTCTGGGCAATAGGTGATTAAGAACTTTTCTTTGAGACAGAGGTAACATTTTTTACTTGCGCCTGGGTGCAACGACAGGATGCGCCATGAGGTGAATTTTTTCCTTGTACCACATATTTGGCTCTATTTCACTGTATCAAGCACTGTTTTAAGGAAAATCGACTCAGGATTTTATATATATATATATAGAGAGAGAGAGAGAGATGGCTGATGACCTGAAGTGACAATTCTGTTTTGTACTGTGATGTAATTGGTGTAAGTTTTGAGAGGAATTGTCATGTAACTAAACCCTAAAAGTTTTAGTGGTGGGTCTTTCCAATATGGAATTACCTGGAGTCCCTAATACTGAATTAAATAAAAACATAAGATGAGTACATAAAACAGGAAGCAGATTAAAGGAGTGCAGACTGTTACAAACTTGCATTTTCTTGTTTTGTATTTGCTCCATTTAACATTTTGTTCAGGCAGAGTGTTTATGCTTCTGTATCAGTTTCAGTAGCTTGTCTGACATAAACAGTTACAGCATGTTAACAAAACTAAGTGATGCTGTACTCAGTAGGTTGAACTGTGTCCTACTGCCAATTACAGATTCATTGTGTTTGGAAGCAAAGTCTGTGCTGTGTAATGTATTTCGTACCACCATCTTTACATAACGGCATAAATTATTTTAGCAGCATATTGCTATGAATTTTGCAATAAAAATTTAGGTGACTTAATGCAAGGAATGTAACATCATTAGGGTATTTGTCACAAGAAAGGTTTTATCTTGTTTTATTGCACATGGGTGTAGCAATAGAAAATGTGCAAATTGGTTCTCCTTTACAGCCAAAATTATGTGAAACTGAGCTGCAGTAAAATTGCAAAACCAAGCTACACTCCTCCAACGGGTAGTTTACACTGCTTGCTTTTGCTTTTTTTGCATCACCTTCATTGTTTTGTCTATGTTTATTTTAATGGTGATTGATGAAGTGATTGCTTCAAAGATCTTTCATTCTTCTCCTCATAGAGCCTTGGAGTTTTTCCAGTGATTTAACCTGGTGTCTATCTCGAATTTTAAATTTAAGGATAGCCTTCGGCTCTCTTTCTCTGCCACACTTATTGCTATTGATTTAGTAGGCAGTTCTTCAGGGTTGAATCCCTTGTGGGGTGCACATAAATTAGATTTTGGTCACAAACAGCATTTATTTATTTATTTTAATTAATTTTTTTAAATTATTCTACAGGTTTCTACCATGGACACAGAGATGATGCCAAAATTCACCTCGAAAGATGAGGAAATTGAATACTGGAAAAATTTATCCCAGAAGTACCAGAAAAAGTAAGTTATTAATTGCCTATTGAGATTTATGATGAAGTCTAGCATGTTTACTGATGATGAAGCACAGTGCATAAGCTCATATGTTTAATTGAGACTTTGGTAGATACTTCAGATTTCCATTTTCATCTCACAGAAACAAGCAGAACTGCTAAAGTCAGTGAACTAGCTTTCAAGTATCACTTTTTGGGAAAAACTGCTGTGCGTGGTCTTTGGATTGCTTTGCATTGCTTTTAGCCTTAAATGGCAAGTTAATTGTGTTGCGAAGGAAAGCCGTCTCTGTGATGGAAATATAGTTACAGAAATGTTAATGCACACCGCATGGTGGGTGATGGCCTCATGAAAACAGTGTACCACAGCAACCAGCATTATATTATGATTCATTATGACGGCTTGTGCTAGTGTTGCATTAAGCTTAAATTACACTAGATCAAACCTGGAAAAACTCCGGAGATATTTGGATCCTAAGAGTAAGTGATTAAACAAGAGGAGCCTGGGGTCTCTTAAGTCTTTCTCTCTAGAAGAGACTGTCAGTGAAACACTAAGTTGTACAGATTCATAGTTCCCTTTTTGACTTTATTGGACAAAGTTGACAGTGTGAGCACTTGTGAGTGCTGGTCATTAACACAAGGAAGTAAATTTCACTTCTTTTAGTCATTGCCCACCTTGTTTTTATGAATATTTAATTAAATACAAAAATGCAGGGATTGGATTGGAAGCTGTGTATGTATACAATACAAGCACACTTGTATAAATCTGATTCTCCTATGTACTAAAGTAGTTTGTAATTATTTCAAGTACTCCTATTTAATTGTTTGTATATGCATCTTGAGTCCTTTGCCTGAATGTCTTTGCATTTGTTTATGCATCTATTTATGTATTTTTATTAATTAATTTATAAACTTGCTCCTTTTTGAATAAAGCCCTATATTCTTGACTTGTGTTAACAATTAAACACCTAACCTAACATTTGCTGAAGCTCAGGATGGACTGTAACCACAGGAATGTCTTTGAGACGAAGCTATGAAACATGACCCATTCAAACATGAAACGTCTGAAGAGTACTCAGCTTAAAAAAAAAGTATATATGTAAATTTTTTGTAATTTTGTTTTCTAGCATGAAATGTGTCTGCAGCATGATGTGTGAATGTTAAAACCAGACGCTTGTGAGGTTTTGAGCTGTTTCCTGTTAATGAGTAAGTGCTTTGTGTTTGTGCTGAAGACACATATTCCATGGAACTAGCAGTGTGGATTGAAGACTTTGACCGTGTGCAAGAGCTCGTGCCTGTTCAAGGAAATAAACCTTTGGTGCATGTGTCTCTCCTGCCAGACTTGGCTGCTTGGCAGTGGATACCTTCTAAAATCAGTTTTTTACGCTGAACATTGTTAGAGTTAGGCCACCTAGTTAATTTCCTTTCTCCTCCCAGGGTTCGTACTTTTGTCATACGCACTCGGCTCCTTTATAAGCTCTCACCTCTGACCGACTGAAACAGGAGGTCTCTCGTCCATCTGGTCTCAGCATGAACAAGTTTTGCTAACTGTGTAATTTTTTTTTTTACATGGACACAATTCTTATTCACATGAACCACTTTTAGAGAAAATGGAAATATTGACTGAGTGCTCTTGTCTTGTTTGGGTTTATTACTTTTACATTTTTATACAGACACATTTATTACTTTGCCAAGTTTTAAGTGATCATGTGAACCAGTTTTGAATACAATGTGTAAAGTTGACGATCACAACGTGCTGAATACATGAAGGCACAGATGGCCTGAACCACACTGGTACTTCCTGGATAATAGGCATGTCTGCTTAGGATGTGCTTATCTCCACAGTTATAACGATGCCCAAGAGGAGTTGCAAGAGTTCCAAGAGGGCAGCCGTGAGTTGGAGGCAGAGCTGGAGGCTCAGCTCGGCCAGGCGGAACACCGTATCCATGACCTGCAGGCAGAAAATCAACGGCTGAAAAGCGAGGTGGATAACCTGAAGGTACAAGCTTTGCTGTTACAGTGTCAGACAATTGTAGTGATTATTTTTATTTATCTGTTTGCTTTCCCAGGGTCATTTAGGGAAATGGGTGAAATTGATACTGACTGGCAGAAAATATTATCCATTCTGGCTGGATGCCAAGTACATGCTGCAATAAGATTAGAGGTCATTCTTTAATGCAGGAGGAAAATAAAATATATGACTGAATTGGTATGAAGAAGCTTTACTTTAAGCAGCTTCATTGTTTTTTACTGAAAAAGTCTTAGTGGGTTTTTTTTTAATAGTTTGATCAGAATATTTATTGTATCAGGCATTTTTGTCTGGGTAAGTTATTATTTTGTTTTTGCCTGGTTTTCTGTCATATTTTAGCTGTTAAAATATGTGCAACCCATCTCAGCAAAGTGGGTATTAAGCCGGAAATTATTCCTTTAGAGTATTTGGTACCATTTTGTTGCTGATATCCTATGCCTTAAAAGGTACCAGATTTTCTACTTTTCTACTACTTTTTGGAGTGAAGAAAGCTGCCAGGAATGTTCAGCCTTTTAAGCAACTTTGGAGAAAATTACACTTAAAGTTCAACAAAGTGTTTAAAAACTTGACTTAATACCCACTTTGCAGTGATGGGTCACATTTAGAGTTGTCACTGGGAACACCGTTCCTGTGCCTTTGGAAAGAACACTAAAGGGTGTGGTTGTATTTGTATGAATTTTGAGTTGAATATTAGCAACCTTTTGTTTTTTTTTCTCTAGAAATCAGTATCTAAAAGCTTAAAAGATACCAGGGATGACTGAGTTTATTTTCCTTTTTTCTTTTGTGTCTTTGCTTGTGCGGTGCAGGAGAAACTGGAGCAGCAGTACGCACAGAGCTATAAGCAGATCTCCATGCTGGAGGATGACCTGAGCCAGACACGCTGCATTAAGGAGCAGCTGCACAAATATGTCCGGGAACTCGAGCAGGCCAATGATGACTTAGAGAGGGCCAAAAGGTAAACACAAAAGTATTGTGCTTCATATTTTATGTGGGTTTTTTTTAGCCCCTTTGTAGTCATTTTTAAGGAACACCTCATGAACAACTAGTACTCCCTGTTCAAATGCATTTCTAAATGTTGTGTATATGATTTGATTTATCCAGGGCAACAATTACGTCCCTGGAGGACTTTGAGCAGCGGTTGAACCAGGCCATAGAGAGAAATGCTTTCCTTGAAAGTGAGCTGGATGAAAAGGAGTCTCTGCTGGTGTCTGTGCAGAGGCTAAAAGATGAGGCCAGAGGTAGGTGGCCCTGTTCTGCTCAACACTGCTCTCTTTTCCACTTGTGGCACTACATGGTAAGCCCATACTGAGATTTTTCTGTTTTACAGACCTAAGGCAGGAGCTGGCTGTGAGGGAAAGAGCCTCAGATTCCACCAGAATGTCAGCACCCAGCTCTCCAACGCTGGACACTGATAAAATGGACACAGCTGTTCAAGCCTCGCTTTCCCTTCCAGCTACACCATTGGGAAAACCAACAGACCACCCTTTCATAAATCAGAAAGGTATTCAAAGCATCAGCTCCTCCATTTCAAAATTTAGCTTTAACCAATCCTCTGGGTTTTACTCTTACACAGATCAGTTCCTTCTCTTATCTGGGCTTTTGGGGTGGATCTCCATGCAATAACTGTTAATTATTTTCTGTATTATTTGCAGCAATCACTGGTGTACATATTTATATTTGTTTCAGTGGTCATCTTTGTTTTACTTATCACTTTTTTTATGCTATCTTATTGTTTATTATTGCATAATTGCTGTACTTATTTCTTCCTGGTTTAGTGTTAACCACTGGTTGCGGAAACTCTCCACTCACCCCATCTGCAAGGATCTCCGCTCTAAACATTGTTGGTGATCTGCTGCGAAAAGTTGGGGTAATTCCCACGTTTCTTTCCAAAGTGGCATGATACACAATCATTAAATAAAACCTTGTGTCCCTTAGTCACATAGACCAGACTGTAGGGGACAGGTGTCTTCACAGCAGGTAGAAGTAAACTCTGTGTGCATTTCCCTACATCAACAGGCTCTGGAATCCAAACTGGCTGCCTGTAGGAATTTTGCCAAAGACCAAGCGGCCAGGAAAAACTACATTGAAAATGGAAATCTTATAAATAGCAATGCCACAAAGTTCTCCCATTCTCTCCACACTACGTACTTCGATAAAACGTGAGTAGAGATCTTTGCTGTCCTCTCAGAGTGCTGTATTGCTTTAATGTGTTTTGATGAATATATTAAAACTAGCTCAGAATTAAAGATTGATTGAGGTCACCCTTCGGTGTGTGGAGATCCAACCCGTTTGTTTGTGTTAATTGTGTATTGATCACACGGTCTGGATATATTGATTATGCTGTGCAGGACTATGAACGGTCTGGATCCTGGTGCATTGAGTGCTGTGACATCACAAAGAAATGTGTCCCCTCCTGGCATGCTACCACTCAGCGTGTGAAAGAACCACAGATGCCTCCACCAAAAAAAACATGGACAGCACGGACACAAAATGAAAAGGACATTGGGAAACCCTGCCACTCTGTGTTTGTATGTGTGAGTGTGATGAGTCTTTGTGTGTGTATGTGTCCGGCAGATACATGTCAGACACTGAGGCACATGTGACTGTTCGCTGAGCCCAGTTCTACAGAGCTCTCGATTTCCACTGTTTGTTTTTTTTTTTTTCTTTTCTTTTTTTACTTGAAGCCAGCTAATTGACAAAGGTTCCCAAACAGGCCCCTGCTTCTTTTTTGGCTTGTTCAGGTTTTTTTGCACATTTTTTTGTTTGTTCAAAAAATGGTTACACTTTGTTTTAGGGCAGAAATTTGAGGCTGGCTGGCTATGTGTCTCTGTGTACACATTTAAGATGCAGCCATGAAAAGATAAGCGATGCATACAACATATACCTCTTTAGTTGAATTCAATGTTGTTTGCATCCAGAGTCATACTGTAATTAGGTTATTTTTCTACTGAGTGTGGTGGGGGTTTGACCTGGAATGTACTGTTTTGGTGTTACAAAACAGCATGGAAAGATCCCTCCTCAATACTTGCCCTTTTGAATTATTCACGTGTGTCTCTGCTCTGTATGCTGCTTCAGCAGGCTGGTAGGGTAGCTACAGACATGGAAAACCCCTCTGTCACTATATTAGCTTTAGACTGTTTGTGCTACCCTATTCTGAAATTTGTGGTATTAATTCCAGTTACAGTGCATTTTAAAAACTCCACTATTCTCAGTAGTTCATGTTTAACATTACTCAAGCCAGCATCCTAGATTAGAATGGTTATAATGAAGATGAAACTGTTTTATCTTTGGAACATTATATGGTTATGTAAACTGGTTATGATGCAGTGTTGTCAGTTGAAGTATATTGGTTGAGGAATTGTTAGTGACTGTGTTAACCTCCTCTGTCGTGCTTCTTGACTTGGCTGGTTGGTTTGACCTTCACTCATAATTTTTAATTCACAGAATTTCTGAAGGTTTTGTTTTTCAGTTCAGCTTGACTGTACCAGCACTTTGTAAACCACACAATAATGGAGCACTTTCTCCCCTTGCTATTTAATTACTCACAGTATATTAAGTTATTAAGCACTCTATTGAGTCTGCAGTGTCACATGTATATAAGATTGTAAGCATTAAAATATTGCCCAGAAAATCTGTACATATTAAGACTGGGTATTACAGTTCATTAATTTATTTCAGATTCTGTTTGGCATGTTTTTCAAAGGAAGAGTGAATTTTACATATTGTATATTGTTTCAAAATATAATGATAAAACAGTTGTCCAATAAAGTTTAAAATGTCAGCATAAAATGTGACCATCCTTTTTAATTAATTTTACAAACAATATCTCTAAAGGTTTAAATTATATCTCTGATTACATCTCTAATCTCTGCACTCACACATACACTGAGCATTACAATCTGATTCTCCCATTCTGACTACAGTTTTCTTTTCTCGGTCTGAAGCAGAGAACAAATATGCATTAGGCAGGTCCTTATGCCCACACTTGTGGAACATATTTTTCAAGAACAATGAGAAATGAACCTTACTTTCCCTGAAGCAGTAAGTATAAGCAGTAACTCTTAATGTACATGTCAGTTTGGGATTTTATTGTATGAGATCTCGAATACAGAAACATATATTTTGCTTGTTTTCTGTATAAGAATTTGTTCATTGCTGTTACCTTGATTTTTTTTCATTTAGCCCTAATCTCCTCTACAGTGCAATGCTCTCCTCCTGATTCCTATAAAACATGCACAAACCTGCTCTTCAAGCCACTAGTCTTTCACACCAACCTACTACCTATAGCAGAAAAAAGAAATTTGGCAACATTATACTCCCTTTTGAACGCCTGTATTGCTGCCTCCTTGTGGTATAATAAAGTAATGACCAGGTTTACCTGAACAGCTTTCACTTCAGGATGTGTGTAAATGTGCTGAAGAAATGTTCACTTTAAGATGTGCATCCCTTGATACGACAGTAACCATATTGATTGAGGCTGGTGATATCAGTGTACAGAGTAAAAGACAACAGATTATTTAACCATACAACAGATACTCATCCTGTAGCGCATCTACTTGACGTCTATTCATATGGATTTGCCATAAGTAAAATCTCACCGTCTTGTACCATCCATCCTCTGAGATGCTCTCTTGTGTCTTGCTAGGTGTGTCCCAGTAGCCCTGCAGTACAGTAACCTTGAATAAGCAGCTCTCCAGGTTGGCCCAGGGGAAGCAGTTGACTTCATTATATAGCCTGAAGAACAGAACAAATTATGGCTATGTACATTCAGTGCCAGTTAATTAGGGCCTCCTGCTTTGCATGTGGTAGAGTCACAGCAGAATTATTTTTAATGAGTTCATGTTGTTCCATTTATTTACAAGTACTAACTTCGATGGTACCCTCATGTACATTTATAGGCCACGATAGTGGTCCTATGGTAATCCCTTTGGACTGACAAATAAAGGAGCAGCGTGGCTAACAGGGCTATCAGCGCTGCATTTGAAATTTATTCTTATAAAGATGTTAGGAAATATGTAGTGTAAAGTGCACCAGAATAACATTTTTTTTATTTTGGTAATTTCCTAAAGACCCTTTTGATAATTTTATTGTGTGTTTTTTTTTTTAAAAATTGCTGGTGTTACAGGGAGCAAAGATTTTTTACCATACTACCATTTAAGTGACAATTCCTAGGACTGCATCTTCATAGGTCGTAAGAAGTTAGATCACTGTTACCACCAGATCTCCCTCTGTTCCATGTTGTACCTAACATTATCAGTCTTAAGCTCCCTGTCCAAAGGAAACTTCAGAAATGAGATCAGATCGTTCTCTGTAGTTCCGTAAGCCACCTGATATTTTATAAGCATGAAGACAGGCAAACATGGATTTCCCTGTGTTTGTGAATGTGTAATTTGAATGACCGCAGTATAGTATACGTTCTAAATCTACATTACTTTGCATGTTCCATGTTTTTGTATTTTTCATCTTGTTTAAATCTGTAAGAAGGTGGAAAAAAACCTCCAGGAAGATGCAAGAGCTTTGAGCACACACAATAAAAGCTGTGTAATGGATGTGTTTTAATTTTGGTATACAAAAAAAGCAAAATTAAACAAGTATTTTATAGGTAATAATTTAGGTTTTAGAGTTAATTTATGAATTTTAACCCTTACAGAGGCAGGTCAGGTGAGCTGTATGTGTTCTGAGAAGAAGTAAACACTGTGTAGCTAAAGGCTTCATTTGTTCAAGATGTAGTACATACTCCTGTACGTGAAAACATAAGAAAACCTTACTCCATAATTTTTTTTAGAATATACTACATGGAAACACACAAAAAAACCTCAAACATGATTTTTATGTTTATATT
>JBCNYG010000003.1:7984854-7995062 GCA_039654305.1 Porochilus rendahli | reverse complement strand
CTAAGGATTTTATATATATATATACACACACTCACCGGCCACTTTATTAGGTACATCATGCTAGTAACGGCTAGTAACTAGTAACATGCCACGTTCATGTCTACATGCCTAAATGCACTGAGTTGCCGCCATGTGATTGGCTAATTAGAAGTTAAGTGTTAATGAGCAGTTGGACAGGTGTACCTAATAAAGTGGCCGGTGAGTGTGTGTATGTATGTGTATATATATATTTATTTATTAGTAGCAGCAAGAGCCTGTGTGAGACTTGGAGGAGGTGAGCTTGGTCTGCTTTATTTCATGCAGTCATGTTTTTTAAGCAGTTAGACCTACATGGATTTGCAAACTGTAACTGTGGTTTAAAACAGATTTGTAAAAATTAGATGTCTTTCTTTTTGGCTGTCTAAACTTGTGACAAATGATCAGATTGCAACTGAATATGCAAATAATTCAGGTTTATTGACAGACCATAGTTTCTGATGCACTTAAATATTTCTGTAGTTTGCTGCTTTGACCATTCCTGAGCCAGTGGACACCCAGACAGAGAAGATTAATACACAGGAGCAGGAGGCTGTAAGTGATGCCTTTATTTGCTGACTAGAGGCTTGGATTTATGTCTCTGTGTGCATTGTTCGTAATGTTTTGTTTTTTCTTCTTTTTTCATGCATGTTGCAGAACAAAAATGCTGCCGCCTACATCGAAGCATCCAAGGCTCGCATTGCTCAGTATGAAAAAGAGGTAAACATGACTTGTGTTGGATCACAATGAATGCGCTGGAGGTTTGTTCATACCTTACACAGGAGGCAGGCCTGGACAGGCAATCAGGAGTACCGGGGGTTTTCCTGGTGGGCTGGTTGGGAAAATGCACTTTGGGGCCGGTCCGGCGGGGAAAATGTGTGCGTTATAAAGCAGTCCAGTCAGACGCAGTGTGGCCCCCTTGTAGCATGGCAAAGGTCTGCCCACTCTGAACATTCTGATTTAGTTGCTCAGTCTGGCGGGCGGGAGAACAACTTTGCGAGCAATAGCTAGCTAATCTTAAAACAATGGACAAGTCACAGAAGTGTAAGAAGGGGGTAGCTGAGAAGTTATGAGAGAAAAAACTAAAGAGTCTTTAATTGAGATCTGCAGGGAGAGAGTGTCAGGGGAACACAGGAGCAGTGTGTAGCTGGGACCATTACGTAGCAGGTAAACAGAGTAAGGGGAAATGTGCAGTGGCCAGAAAAGTGCAATGTTGTAGCTTATACAGGCAAGACTTTTTGTTAAAACCCCTGATTAAATGAAAGAAAAAACAACAGCAGAATTATGACATAAATAAATTAATACAAAAAGGCTATATGATCATTTTGACTGGGACAAAGAGCAATGTAAGTTCAGAGAAACAGTGAACAAATTAAATTAGACGATAGCTCTGTAGAACGATTGTGTATTATTTGATAAAGTACATGTTGTATGTCATAAACTACAATTGGTCTAACTTTAGTTTAGATGTATAGGTTGTCAGGTTCACTCTACCTCTCATTGCTTAGTCTGATATAAATCACATTTTATGTATGCCATAAAATGTGACATGAAAGATTATACAGTCCATCACAGGTATTCTAGTCACTATGACAACAGGCACACAGGTGAAAGTCAATCTGTGGCGTACCTGTCTTAAACCAAAAATTCCAGGGCCTGTTTTTTCTCCCAGTCCAGCCCTGACTGGAGGCAGATGTGGGGCAAACCATATGGCAAAGCTGACTGAAGTTTAATTACCCCAACAAAAAGCAAAGTAATTTGGCAGCTGGCTGGAAAATATGAGGGATTATGATGTGGTTCTTTTTTACCTCCACCTGATTTTGTTTCTGGTTTTATTTGTGTGTTCCTACTTACCACTGGAGACCTACTCACTCATACTCACTCACTCTTTTCCTGTAAGCTTGGACTGTTTGTTTTAGAATGAAACAGCACTGGTGTTTTTGCCTTTCTGTTTGGTCCATCACATTAAGCCTGTAAAATATAATTTTTAATAATGTAATTTTTTTTCTTGACCAACTTAATCAAATTCATTTCAATTCAGTTTTATTTGTATAGCGCTTTTTACAATTGACATTGTCCCAAAGCAGCGTTACATAGTAAAATTAATCAAATCAAATGAGTTCTGTGCGCTCCAATCGAGCCAAGCTAAGTGATCACTAGGCTAAAAGCTAACCTTGGCTGACCGTTTCTTTTGTTCGTTCTAGGCTTAATCCACAATAAACAACTATATTTGGAAAGAAAGTTTGTGAGAGTAAGAACTTTATGCATTTTTCCCCACCAAACGCAACTTTATTTTCCTGCCCCCGGGAACAGGCCTTGGGAAAGAAGCTGTCATGTGCGGCAAGAGGGGGGACGTCCCTTCTGAAAACACTACGACAAGAGCGTCAGGGCGTAGTTTACCATTTGAAATTATGATAATGATGACGCTGCTTGCTCCAAGTTAACGTGACAAGTTGTGAGGGGATGTCATTTTGATTGAAGCCCTATCCACTATCCACATAATGCCCTATCCACATAAGCCACTTATGGAACAAAGACTTTTAGTGCCAAAAGAGTGGACTAATCAGATAATGCCATTCTGATGTAGTGTATTAAATTTTATTCACCTAACCTGTCAGGGTCATAATGTTTTCATTACCGATCAGCTCATATAGTTCATAAATATAGGTTCATAAAACTATTTTATATGCAATTTTTGTAATTTTCCTGTTTTTTCCCCACAAATATTAATATTGGAACGGTGGTCACTTTTTTTTTAAACTGTGATGCTTTAAAGTTTTTGAACTTTTCTACAGTTCTGCAGAAGCCGCCCCCCCCCCCCCCTTTTTTTTTTTTCTTTGTTGTTCTTGTTGTTGTAATTTCTTGTTTGGTGAATCATGCAAACCCACGACATGAGGAGGGGGGGGGGGATATGTTTCATTTTAAGAAAGTGTTTTATTTTTTCTTTAACAACAGAACAAGAATATATATTGTTATTTTGCCCTTTCTTTTATTCTTAATGAAGCCTGAACTAGTGCTTTAATTTAAACATTTAATAACTTTAATACAGTAGTCTCTCCTGAGCTGATAGCATACATGTAATACTTTTTATAAGATGTATGATGTGCTGTCACCACGTTTTCCATAACATTCAAAAAGGAGATTGCAATAAAAATACTTTCACATTCAGCAAGCTAAGACCGGCAGAATAAAAAGATGTTTTTCACAATTTTAGTAAATATTTTGTAGAAATCCTGAGTATTAACTTTAGCAGATCCACAAAAAGGAATTAAAAAAGGAACATTTATTTATTGAGGAGAATATTACATTCAGTATTAAATATTTGTTAGTGACAATTGAACCTTTTCTTTTAGACATCCTTATACAGTGATTATACAGTGATTAAGTAAATGTTCATGACAAATGTATGTGTTGATCAGATCAATTAATTGTAATAAAGAATGGTTAAAGAAGGACAAATGAAATGTTCTATAATGTCCTGCTTTTTACGCCTGAGCCTCATCAGGCTCATCAGGGCAGAGCTTATCCCCGGTTTCCGTAGCGTGAAGCAACTAGGAGTTAACTCCTACTGGCATGGTAGTCCATCGCAGCTTACCTTCCCAGTATTTTTACTGCTAGCCGTTTATATTGCTGGGTGGACAGAGGCACACTTGTGTTTAAGACCTTGTCTAGTGGTCTTAGCACAGTGGGGGTTTAACCGGGATTTGAACCCACGATCAGGAGCCCAGCACCCTAACCACTACACCACCGGCCCCAGTGTCCTGACTTCAATCCAATAAAAATGTTGTGAGCAGTCCATTTGAGAAAAGCCATAGTCAGCCCAAGGTTGAAGATGTTCTATAGAATTATAGAAAAAACAGTGAAGCAACAGTGCATATCCGATTCGTACATAAGGTTGTGCGGATAACAAGCTCCATATTAATAAATTGCTCCATGTTAGACTTGAAAGTAATGTGTATTATATTAGACATATTTCAGAATTAGATTCAGAATACTTTATTGGCCCCAGAAGAAATTGTGTAAAAATGTGTATGGTTAAATAGAGAACATTTCCAGGGTCAAAGAAGCTAAACACAAGCTAGCTGGAATGGTTTGGCATGCTTGTTTATAGTGATTTATGATTGAAATTGTAATGGTGCTGAAAAAATACACTTGACATGACTAAGAGTATGTTGAAACCTGCAGCAGCTTGTTAGTGCTTTATAATGTAGGATCTCTATGATGATGAAGTTTGATGAAGTGTGTTGCACTCCTGACACTTAAGGGTAGCTGACATTATCAGAACATTAACATTAAAGAAAGGTTGTGTTAACACTGTTAGGCAGAAATCCAATAATTAAAAACTAAGTCAAATTATGTCAGATCCATTCAGTAGCAAATATGTATTTGATCGTATTGTTACACAGAGGTTTTAGACCCCTTGTTTTAGACAACATAATTCTTATTTACTCTGAAATGCCCTAAAGAAATTACCCCCCCCCCACACACACACACACACACACACACGTTATACCCCCTAATGTTTACCACAGTTTGATTCTTCAAAACAGCAGAAACATAACATTTTGCTTTTATTGCCAGAAATGATTTTTTCTGTCATGTAAATTATTTCTGAGTAAACAGTGCTGCTGTTTTTTCAGACCCATGCAGTTATTTTTCATTTTGACTGTAAATATTATTATTATTATTATTATTATTAGGAAAATAATATCCCTATTATCTTTCTTCACTGGCAGCTTGAGAAGTTCAAGAGCATGATTCCATTTGACCAGATGACCATCGAAGACCTTAATGAAGCTTTCCCTGAGACCAAGCTGGACAAAGAGAAACATCCATACTGGCCACACAAACCTATTTCTGAACTGTAATTTAGGAAAGATTGTTTTAAGTTAATAAAACACTGAATGCTGAATTAAAATTGTTTGGTTCAGTCCTTAAAAATTCTAATGGGAAGATTTGGTTGAGTGACTGTTTTGTGTCTGGAGAAAAATGGAATAAATATTTTATCTTTTGTTCTTTGCATTTGTTTCAGTTTGAATAAATTGGATTGTGAGAGTAAATCTGCTATTCCACACTGTACATTTATCAAATTTAGATAATCAATAATCATTGATCTAAAACTCAGATCAAATAAAAAACAGTTTATTATTATTCTATAATGCAGAATATTTCTATTATTTTTATGGGAAGTTTAGTTTAACAGAGAGCCAATATCAACAAAAAGAAAAAAAGCGCTATATTATGATCATTAATTAATGGGCAAGAATTCTGGCTCTCACAGACTGTTTATGTACCAAGGTGCATGGGATAGTATCAGCATTTTAATAATCACCTCTCAACTCTGTATGTGTATAAAGGACACTTGTCGAGGGAATCAGTCTCACCCATTCCAACCTCTCTGCCACTGTGCTGTCCTGACAAGCCACACTGCAGTAACTTCAAAATATTCAAAAAAACAACTCCTTTGCCCTGAGGTGAACTGTCATTTTTCCTAAAATTTACAGTATACTGCAACTCCAAACATGTTAAAACACTTTATTTTTTTTTATTCACTTTCCAGGGAAAAACTGATTGACTTTGGGGTCATTTTTTGTAAAACAATGATTTTGCAGTTATTGTAGGCAAGGTTGTCAGGGCAGCATGTTCAGGAACAAAGAGCTGTCAAAGGACATTAGGGACAAGAGTGTAGACCTACTCAATGCTGGAATGGACTACAAGAACATCAGCATGAAGCTTTGTGAGAAAGAGGCAAGTATTGGTGTGATTATTTGAAAGGGAACACAAAAAATAATCATTAATCCCCTATCTCGTGCTTCATGCAAGATATCCCCTCATGGGAATTAAGATGGTCATAAATAAGGTGAGGGATCTGCCCAGACCTACACTTGAATAGCATAATAATAATCTCAAGGAGGTTGGATCACAGTCACCAGAAAAACCAGTGGTAACACAGTATGACATAATAGATTGAAATCCTACAGTGCCTGCAGAGTCCTTATGCTCTAGAAGGCATGTATGCATGCCTCTTCTAAATTAACACCTGAATGATTCAGAAGGCTTGTGAGAATGTGATGAGGTCAGATTTGCACTGACACTTGACACACAGTATTACTAGTAAAATTGCCACTGCATTTATATTTCATTTTATATATTTTTGTATTCAGTATTTTATTATATATTTTACATTTTTATATATATTGACCTTTAACTATAAAGTCCTTCGCGTAGTTATTGTTATTGATCTTTTTCTTCTTGATGTTGGCAGTTTATTCAGTCTTGACAAGCATTTCACTACATATTGTACTGTGTATGATCTTGTACATGACAAATACATTTGAATTTGAAATTTGACTCTGTGGAACCAGCTCAACTCGACTGTGTTTGGAGGGAGAATAATGCTGACTGTGACCCCATATGACTGATATTCTGTCTCTCTGTAGAATAAACCTACAATGAGAAATTATAGACTGTTCATTTCTTTTTAAGTGAGCAAACTTACAACACCTGCAGTTAATCAAATAAATATTTTACCTACTGTATGCCCAAAGGAATTTTTGCTTATTAACTGAAAGTTTTGACTTTTTGAAAAAGACCTAAAGCAAGTACAATTATTTTATTGCTAGGTTTTCCAGATTATTGAAGTAAAAACATGGAATCACTTTGCAATGTACATGTCCATAACAAATACTGGCACCTGTCTAAAATGCTGTCAAAGGCAAGTGCTTACAGACCTTAACAAGCTGTTGGACTTGGCTAATGATAATTAAACATGGCCCCAACAAGAAAGTTGTTAACTGAAACAATGGAAAGGATTCTAAAACTACTTCATGAAGTAAATTACAGTGTAGCAAAAGATGTTGGTAATTACCAAGGAAAATAACAAAACACTCGACTTGAAAATTGAAAATGCACAATAAAACATGAAACTCTAGAAGCACATTCAGAGTGCCGACCCCACCAAGGTCGTGGAATCTCTTCTTTACATGGGTTACAGTGGCATATGTAGAATTTGGTGCCCCCATATGGCCTGTACTGCAATCATGTTTGAGCTCTGTATTTTTAGCTCCAGCCCTTCAGAAGCTATAGGAATGGGTTTCTTTCATCCGTCTGTCCATTTGTCCGTCTATCCGTCTATCCATCACACTTTATTTTCTGAACATTTACTTGCTGCGCGTTGAAGCTAAGGTTTTCAAACTTGGTATGCTGGCTCACTACTATGAGTGCTAGAATGAGTGTGGGTGAGTGACCTTGACCTACTTTTCAAAGTCACACAGGCAAAACAGTATATTAGGTTTCCGCACATTGCCTTGCAGTGTGCTGAAGCTGTGGCTTTCAAATTTGCTATGCTCATACTCTATTGGCACTATGTAATGGTTCTTTCAGCAGGAGTGTCTGGAACCCTGTGGTCTGTTTGTTTTTTTTTTTTGTTTGTTTTTTTGCAGCGCATAATGTGATTGATCGTGATGATATCCTGATAAAAGGCACACACATACACACAAAACCATCTCATAACCAATCTCCCTTAGGGTAGGTAAGAAAGGAAAGTCTGTGTTCGTGTGAGAACTGTGAGAAAATGGGGTAATGAAACAGGATTCACTTATATAAAATCCAAGGGAAAACTGGCACTAACAACTGAAACAACAAGAAATAAAGATTACTGTGTTAAAGAGAAGCGAACATGGAGTGAGGACAGTGATTAAGTGAAAATGATATTCAGTGATAATTCATAAATCTGCAGTGGTAAAACAGGTGTTTAACTTTTGTCTGATGCTGGTCTATTTAAACATATGAAAATATGTTTGTTGGACTGCCTTAAGCCTTGATTTCAGTGTGGCTTGGGACTTATACTTTAGTTGGTCAAGGCTCATAAACATTATTTGGCAATAAAACGGTCAACTCATGACATGAACAAAGTGAACGAGCAGGTAATCCCATCAATGGACTTTTTCTTTTTTTTCCCACCTTTTTTGCTTGGCCAGTGTATTCACATGTTTCAGGATCTTAAAACAAGTCACTGAAGTTAATCGGGGGATTTCCACAAGGGGGCGCTACTGGAAATATTTTATCTGTGAATGAAGACCAGCGGCATTTTATGTGTCTGTGTTGGGTAAAATAGCATACCTTTAAGATTATCATCTTTTTTACGAGAGGTTTTACGTTAAAATGCAAATAAATAAATAAATAAGTAAATGAGTAAGTAATAAAAACTCAATTAAGACTATTAAAATCTGCCACTTCAAAATATTAACGTCCAAACGTTTGTAATGATACGGGTTAACATGTATTAAATAAATAATTCTGAGCAATAAGGACAATCTAATAAGTCCGTGATTAAAACATGGCTTTATGCTCGATGAAGAAATGTAATAATGTTTGATTTATTCATTGATTGGCTGGTTTTTATCCCGGTTTGCTTTGAGGAGGTTGCAACATGTGACCAGAATATTTCAAGTAGCGTTTATTCGGCATTTGTGTCCACGGCACACTTTGTGTAGAAGGCGTTTGCTTTGCCGGGTCTGTCATTGTGATTTGTTCGGTGCTGTGAAGAGGCTTTAGAGCGACGTCTGAGTGAGCAACAAGGTCTGAGAACAGACAAAGCGACTTGTTAAAAGAAACGATGTGAAGCTGTGCTGATTTTCACTGAGGTAATAATTGATTAAAGTGATGACGAAGCATGATTGGATTTGTTAATGACGTGGAGTTGATAGGAAAAAGCTTACAGCACCTGGTATTCCCAGGCGGTCTCCCATCCAAGTACTAACCAGGCCCGACCCTGCTTAGCTTCCGAGATCAGACGAGATCGGGCGTTCTCAGGGTGGTATGGCCGTAAGCGAGAGCGAACACTAAAACATCTCTATTTAAACATTCAACACCAGTCAGCACTCTCACGGTGCAATGGACACGGAGGGAAAAACACATCTTGGAAATTTCACAAGCGCCCTATCCATCAGGTCACACACTTTGCTCCAAAATACACAATGTCTCCACCATGTGCCACGAGCTTGTGCCCCGAGATTAAAACTGCTTCTTCTTTTCCTCTTCCCGACAGATCCAACCGAGAGCTGCATTATACACGCAAGTCACTAGGTGCCATCATCTGCTATAGTCAACCGTGTTCTCGACTTTTCCACAACTTTTTGCTCCTCTTTGGGGCTGAATCCTTTGGGGCATGGATTTCCCCAATGGAAAACGTTATTTTTTATGAAGCTCCTTCAAGTTTTCTTAAATAATAGTGGACAGATCAACTTTGCAGGATGGGCCAACTTTAAAAAATATATATCTAGCTTATATTTTTAGTTAAATGGAGATCCGGATGGTTTGCTAGCCATGTCCTTGATGTGATCTTCTTTTCCTGAAAATCTGCATTACACTGAAAAATTGTATTATGTTGCCATTTCGTTTTCATTTTTGTACTTATTCCTAATATTTATTTCTTCACATTAGATTTATCTTTTAGATTTATCAGCCGCTCTGAGATGCAGATCCGCTGCATATAACATGGGGCTCGCCAGCGGAAACATGGACGAGCACAAGGCCGCATCCTGTAGCATGCGCAGAGTGGTGAAGCAGGCGAAACAGTGCTACGCACAGAAACTATAGTCACAATTCCAACAGAGTGGATCTAGGAGTCTGTGGCAGGAACTTAGGAACATGACGGACTATGGAGATAAAGGAGACGATTTTCTGGCAGATGAGCTAAACACCTTCTATGCTCGTTTTGAGGCTGCAGCTAACAGTACTAACAGCGTTAGCAGTGCTAACATCGCTATGGGAAGTACATTCTGGAGCACACCGGAGAGGATAACTCATTCATCAACAGTACAACAGAACTTCAGTACAAAGCAGGAGAGGAATTACCCGCCCCTGATCATCAACAGGAGTCCAGTGGAGAGAGTTGACAGTTTCCAGTACCTAGGTGTTTTCATCACGCAGGACCTGACATGGCCCTGTCATGTTAACACCCTGGTGAAGAAGGCCCGGCAGTGTCTCTTTCATCTCAGATGCCTGAAGGATTTTAAACTGTCCTCAGGGGTGCTAAAAACCTTTTAAACCTGCACCATTGAGAGCATCCTGATGGGAAGCATCACAGCCTGGTTTGGAAACAGTACCAAACAGGACAGGCAAGCTCTCCAGAGGGTGGTGCGATCAGCAGAGCGTACCATCCGTATCGAGCTTCCTGACCTGGACACTAT
>JBCNYG010000003.1:7946404-7965107 GCA_039654305.1 Porochilus rendahli | reverse complement strand
GTGTGTGTATGTGTGTATGTGTGTATGTGTGTGTGTGTGTGTGTGTGTGTGTGTGTGTGTGTGTGTGTGTGTGTGTGTGTGAGACACTATGTAATACTGACCAGCTTGCAAAGTGGTGACCACCATGTTTTGTTCCTTCTGCTACTGGTGGCAGACAAAAAAAAAAAGCTATGGATAGTCCTGGTGATAAGCCTGTCTGTGCCTTTTGTGGAACCAAATGTTCAAGTTATGTAACATGCATTGTCTGGCAACGTTTTTTGCATGGCAAAAGTAAATGGCAAGCAGGATGCAACAACGTAATTTAGCGATTCATGAGAGGGTTCATCTGGCTTTTGTTCTGTTCATGGCTTCTGTTGTGGTGGTATGAAACAAGGACTGTAATCTTAAAATGAGATCCAAGGAACAGAAACTAGATTGTTTACTGCAGGACACAGAAGGTTGCATAAGAAACGGTTTGGCTTACATACTAAACTTCTTTGTAGTTCGTCTTTCTGATGTTCAGGATAAAATCTTTGTTTGTGTGCAGGGTTTGAGTCATGCTGCTAAACATCAAAGTGAAAATATCTCTCAAACTATACATCACCGTCTGTTTAAATCTCACCTCTGTATTGTGTTTTATTTTTCAGAACTGTCACTGAACAAATTAACTGTGGTTACCACCTCTTATCGTTGGAAGAATGAGCACCTCCCCCATCGGATCACGTGCCTCCATTGACATCTTGGAGGAACTGCAGCTTATTGCGGCTCAGAACCTGGAGAAGCTGGATATTAATAAGTACTATGAGGTTATTAGGGAGCTGGGCAAAGGCACTTATGGCAAGGTGGATCTGGTTGTCCACAAGATCAGAGGTAAGCAGTAGAACATTTTCTCAATCAGTTTTATTCCCATGTAAAAAAGCTTTACATATCAAAACCTTTTATTTTGACAAGATTGTGTGCTTCGTCTGCTCCAGCGAAATACTGTTTGCAGTTAGTATTAGGTAGTTCACAATATCTGCAAACTGTACACTCGGCCATAGCTAAGTTTTGTTCAATAAGTATAAGTAATGTCACAAGGCCATTGGTTTCTTTGGGTTTTGCCAGCATGGTGATCTTATTGTGTATCCCCAAGAATGGTGAACTGCCTTCATAACCAGAGACAACGCCTCGTAACGTGACTGTGTCACGTGCCTATTGCAACCCATCTATAAATAAGTAATGTTATGATCAGAGGGTCACCATGACTATAGCCTATGGCCACATCCCCCACTGCATAACGGCAATAATGTGATAAAAGAAAGAAAAGAGAACTAAGAAAATCCCACTGTGTTATTAAATATGAAGATATGTAATCCTACTGTAACTGGAATATTATAAAATGAAAAATGGTATGAATGATGAATTTGCTTAGAAGAATAAGAATAATACAGCATAATAGTACCCTGATTTTTCATTAGACAGTGAGGCATCAGTAGGAAATCACACTGTTTACAGCAATTTATATTTTTGGTCATTTGGAAAGTTTATTTGGGATGCCACTGCATGACTACCTGAATAACAAACTGCTCTCACTGCAGTGACCTCTCACTGTATGTATATATCATTTTAAATACTTTATTAATCCCACAAGGAGAAATTAGGCTCTTAATTTAAGCTATCCAAACACGCACTCGTGCACACACACACACACACCCCTGGAGCAGTAAAAAGGTGTTTCTTTTGTGTGTTATATATTTGGCTTAAGTTTCTAGGGGTTTAGCCTTTCTTTAGCTTTACCCTTAATGGCAGGTTTACTGTTGGATGTTTTAATACTTAAACATTATATAGGGCAGTGTTGACTCAGTGGTTAAGGCTCTGGGTTACTAATCTAAAGGTTAGAGACTCAAGCCCCAGTACCACCATGCTGTTACTGTTGGGTACCTAGGCAAGGCCCCTAATCTTCAACTGCTCAGTTACATTAAAAAAGTAATTCACTCTGGGTAAGATTGTCTGCCAAATGCCATAAATGTATATTACGTACTTCAATAAAGTCACATTTTCATGGCGTAAATTTTTCTTAGCCTCAAGCCTCACTTAATGCAGCCCTGAGTACCACCATTCCTGTTTAATCAGGATTGCCTTGCTTCTTACACCACCTACCCAGCAAGCTTTCATCTTGTTTCTAGACTTCAGGACTTTCAGATGGTTGTGCGACTTGCAGTCAACGTAGTATTTTTCTGATGTCATGATTCTGCCACCAGTAGCAGGTGGGATTTTATGCTATTTCTGCAGTCAGTCTGAGCAACATGCCTGTCATCCCAGCCAATATCCTTATAGGTCGTCTCTCTCTCTCTCTCTCTCTCTCTCTCTCTCTCTCTCTCTCTAGCACACACACATAGAGAAAGACCCACTTCTTGCATCCAGTCTAAACTAAACTGGGAGGCATCAAAAACTTGCCTTAGTTCATGTCATAATAATGTTTCTTGATCTCCAGTCCCTAGGTCAAGATGATCAGTAGAAGGTAACAAGAACTAATTGCTGCACATATATGACTGTGTCCTCAAGTGAGGCTCAAGGCAGCAAAGAACATTGCAGGTTATTTGTTACACTTAGAGGTCAATAGAAACTTAGGCACTGTGGTGAAAACTGCATCATCATCTAGCTGTTCTTTCTCAGGAGGTGGTGAGCTGATGGGCAAAGCTGAAGCAGTAAAGCTTCTAAACAATTCACTCAAGTGATGAAATAAATAATTTTTCATGCTCAGCATTAATTTTAAGTGTGATTTGACTCTTGTCACTGATGGTGGGGCTAACACTGGATGGATATTGATTACAATCATGAACACTTTTAAGAGCCTCTGAGCATGCCTCAGAGTAAAGTGTACCCATTGTAGTGTGGATATATTTAATGTATCTAATATATATGGATATATTTGATATATTTAACAAAAATATGGGCATACAATAATATTTATATATATATATATATATTTTGTGGTACAATCACTTCAAATGCAGTTGCAACTCATGAAAAATTGTTGAAACATTTGCTTACTTTAGAGGATACTCTGTAATCGTGAATAACACCAGCAAGAAAAACGCCTACAGAGATTTCTGCATAAAGTTTCAGGATAAATGTCAAGGCTGTGTGCAGAGTACACACTGAGGGCCACATTACAGTTGCTCTGAATGTGCTTGGAAACCGGTGAGGGTTTAGCAGAAGCCTGGTATAATACAGTTCAGAGAATTATACTAGATTATCTACTAAAATTGCTAATAAATACAATAATATAAAGGCTATATTGGAAAGGGGTATACATAACATGCCAGGCTGTATAGGCAAATATTTCAGTCGATCCTTTGTGCACCATCTTATGCTCAACCCATGAAATCGAAGACTGTGTTATAGTATTGATATTTCTTTATAAAATACAAAAGAGGTCTAGGGCAAATGGTATGTTTGTCTTTGCTGGCCAGGAAACCTTTCATGCTCTCCAGCCTAAAGCCCTCTCTGTTAATCACTGAGTTCTGATGATTTTTAATGAGCCACAGATAAATACACCATCTGTTGGCACCATAAACCCCAGTACTCTCAGCTTTTGGTTCATGTTGTGCATGAAGTATTTTACAAAGGAGCTTGACCATGTAGAACTGTGCAGATGGTCCTAGAAATGCAAACTCCCACTTCTCACATGAACAGGCAATTACCTTACCATCATGTACTCACATATAGATCATATCTCTGCCTCTGCGTCTGGATTTCTGCACTAAGGAATGTTTCAGAGAAATCACAGTTCACTGGTTCTACAAAATTCCAGGTGACATCAAGGGAGTAGATTAACCTGATATTATAGTCAGTGTAACATTTCGGACACCCTCTGAATCCCTTTGTGACTGATAATGCCTTATTTATAATATGCAGTTGTTTCTATATAATGTAGAAATTCTAATGCTGTAGAATATTAAAATAACAAAATGAAACAACACAGATGTTTTTTAGTTCCCACTCACAATATAAATATGTGCACCTATTTAAAATTTATGACAAAGAATATACTTCATAACTCAAGCTGCCATTTATATAAATAGGGCCAGATATTCTGCTGCCTGTAAATAGATAACAGGGCCCATCATCAGTTATAAAGAGAGAGGTCTATAACTAGTCTTCCTAAATTATTAAAACTTCTTAAATATTAAAGAGAACAGAATGAGATGAGGTAAAAAAAGATACATTATTATTATCTTACAGAACATACTGTAGAGCATAGTAACTGTTATGAGAGGAATATGCACCATGCCTTTTACTGTACAGGCTTCCTTTGCTAATATTGACAGTGCTCCTCCTCTCTGCTTTTCAAACAGACACATCTGCTACAACAGATGTTGCCGCTTTGACTGAGATGGTTATTCTATTATTATACTGAGATAGTAGTGACTGTGTTGGTTTTTTTGAGCCTTTGTTCGTCTTTCTTTAGTTCTTTAGACCAATAGACAGGTTGGACAATTGTAACAAAGCTAGAGGTTACACAGGGGCTTTCATTCATCTACTCTAGTTTTTCATAACAATGGCTTATACTGACAAGTGTCACCTAACAAATTTAGGTGTCAGCTGCTCCTTTCACAGTGAAGTCTAGAGATTTCCTTAAGCTAAAAGAAAATGTCTTTGGTGATTTATAACTGCATGTGTAACATTGTCCTAAGGAAGTAACTATTCTAGTCAGGGTGAAAATGACATGCTAGCCAAGACAAAAGTTTAAACTCATCTCCACTAGGAATGCTTCTGTAATTCCCCAAAGGGCTGTGATCCAGACAGACTTCCAAAATCTTTACATAATGAATGAAGCCTAAGGGTTTACTGGAAAAAATACATCAAGACATCAACTCTTCAACACTGATAAATCATCTTAAAACAGTGATAAATTCAACATGAAGAACTTTATCCTGAAATTATAGTCCATCACTAGCAGTAAGAAGAAATTATATTTTTGGAGAAGCTTCTGGTGATTTTTTTATTTTATTTTATTTTGTTTTTTGCCTAAAGACCAGCTGAAAAAATCACAAAAATAATCTTTCAAACAGTGAAGCTTAGATTTTCTCTGCTTATTTCTAACACCATGTTAAATTATTAATTAGTTTTCATATCATGCCGAGGTAAAATCTGCCACTTGATATAGAAATAGAGATTGCTTATCATGTGAACAGTCTTTGTCACTTCACCAGCTGTAATTTTCACTAATCAATTAGGCAAGTGAACATGACAATGCAATTTTGCCCTACAACAAAAGTGAGTCAGACACTGATTTGGATGGCTGCGATCTTGCAAGGGCTGTCTCAACGGTCCCCAAGGCTTGTAGCCTGTGGCTATATTCCTCTATAAGAAAACCTGTTTGCATTTTTATTATCAGACTATATCACAGCCTAACCCCTACAAGGACAAAGAGTAATCCACCTACAAAAAAATACTCCTGCAACTATTTACAGTGAGAGTCCACATATAATGCAAAAGTTAGTCTATACTAACAACAGCATTACAGAGTTAAGATCTAAAAATTGCGTTTTCCCTTAACATAAGGTGCACATTAATGGTCCTCCATATATGTTGAAATTAATAATTAGTGGTAATTTAAAATATCAATAGTTTTTTAAGGTTATTAAATGTTACGTAGCTTTTTAAAATAGGCATTTTAATTATGTATTTCAACAGATCTTTAAAACAAGAATGTTATTCTTTATGAATAAGAATGTAAAATTATTTAATTTTGTGAATCTAATGTGTATTGTTATCATTGTTTTCAGTAGTCAGTTAATAACAGCTTTAAAAAAGCTACATGTCAGTATCTATGGCCTATATTTTACCTGTAATTTCACGCAGTGACATTGTAGTAATGCTCTGCATTCCCACAGGCACCAAGATGGCCCTGAAGTTTCTGCGGAAGAAAACCACTAAACTGAAGAGCTTTCTAAGGGAGTATAGCATATCGCTCTACCTTTGCCCATGCCCATACATCATCAACATGTATGGCATTGCCTTTGAGACAGATGAGTATTACATCTTTGCTCAAGAGTATGCACTTGCTGGGGACCTCTTTGACATCATTCCACCTCAGGTGAGTGAAACAGAGGCTTGATCTGTCAGAATTCTTGCATTTTGTCAAGAATTGTATAGAGAAAGTAAAAAAGGGCAGAAAGTAGGGGTTAGCAACGGAACACTGGAACGGAATTCCACTGAATTCCGGTTTGAATACCAACTGCTACTTACACAAAGGACATCAAATACTGCATGTCCTCATATCTGTGGCGTGATAGCAAAGTGGTATTTTTTTATACTCTTAAATAATGGAACTAATAGTTATGGTTTTTATTACTGCTGAAACAGCCAATTAGCCTACTGTGCATGTTTTTGGACTGTGGGAGGAAACCCAGAGAAACCCACGCAAGCACAGGGAGAACATGCAGACTCCACACAGAAATGTTTGAGCATCAAACCCAGGCCTTCTTACTGTGATGTGGACATGCTAACCACTGTGCCACCCACTTCTTTAATAGCTGCATAAAATTGTATTAGAGGGTAAGCATTAGAATATTTTCCCTCAAGGATTCTGATAATAAATTCATTTTTAATTTGTTTGCTATTTTGAAAAAGGTTATTCTCGCAGTGGAAGGCACAATGAGGCACAGTTACCTCCTATGTAAATGTGTGTTCTTCTATTCAAGTGATAGTTTAATAATCCTTATATGCTATCCACTGTCTGTGATCTTTATCACCCGGTCTCCAAGATACCTCTGAAATGTCCCTATGGCCATAAAAGCCCAGGGCAGACTATAGCTAAACATCTGGTGTTACCTTGTTGGAGTGTCGGGTATGTGCAACCAGTGCTGGCTGAAGTTGTTGCGTGATGAAAAACTCTTGGTAGCTGAAAATGGTTTTGAAGTTTTTCTTGGTGAATAAATCTTTATGGGTTTCGCAGAAACCCCATTCTTAAGTTCATGAGCTGTAAATTATTATAGTCACAGTCAATATGCCATTGTGCCAGTCTAGTAAGGATTGGTCTTCGAATCCATATTAATGCCATCTGTGACCGGGAGTCCATGGGAGCTATTTGGTTTATATGCTCACTTCCCTGTCACTCACAGCAATCACCAGCCAATTATGGGCGTCTGTGAGCTTATTTGTACAAAGGGTGGATAGCTTCCCTGTGCGTTAGGCCGCCCCCTAATACAAATGCGCAGCAGTTCGAAAAAAGTCGAGTGCCAGCATTGCAAGGGGCCATGTGCATGCTTACGCAACCCCCCAGTTGGTGGTTGTCGTGTGATCGGGAAGGCAACACTTGATGGGTGGGAATTGGATCGCCTTGGCAATAAATCAATAAGCCATCATTTCCAATAAACATAATTGATGTATCATAAAATTATATTCATTTGTATGATGCTTTTTAACATAATGAAAATAAATATTTAAAGTTTATTATGGAGGCATAGAGGTTAGCATATCTGCCTCACAGTAAGAAGGCCTGGGTTCGATTCCCAGCTCGGGCATTTTTGTGTGGGGATTTTTTCCATGTTCTCCCCATGCTTGTGTGGGTTTTTTTCTGGGTACTTTTTTACTGGGTAACTTTTTCTGGGTTTCCTCCCACAGTCCAAAAACATGCAACAAATCACCCCTAGGTGTGAGAGTGAGTGTGAATGGTTGTGTGTGTGTTGGCCCTGTGATGGCCTGGCGAGCTGTCTAGGGTGTACCCCACCCTCGCCCAGAGTCGGCTGAGATGGGCACCAGCCTCCCTGTGAACCTAATTAGGATTAACCAGCTTAGAAAATGAATGACTGAATAAGTTTAATATTGGGGGAAAATCAGTCTCTGACTTATATAAAAAAAAAGGAAAATTAAAAAGGAAAAGAAAAGAATAGAAAGACAGAAATCAAAAACAGAAATCTTGCTGTATCACTTTGGCACCTATCTGTGTGTAAGAGTGCTCTTTTGTATTCATTGATTCTGTTCATAGCAAAGAACAAATCCCAGATTGGTGAATGCCAGCAAAGTGTGTAAGTAGGAGTTGATGAATTAATGAATTAATTTGTAAGAACGGTTGGTGAATGAGACCCAATGATTTGTAAATAATCCTGTACCTGTTTCACACAGAAAACCAGACAACAACTGATTAGAGACATTTCATCTGATGAACTGTTATTAATATACCATAATTACCACTTTGTAATGCTTAAATATCTTCCCATAGCACTTAAAAAATGCTTAGGGACTGAAACACTGAGTTAATAAGTGTTACACTTTTTAAAATTTTTCTTTCAAGCAGGATTGTTGTTTGTTTTTTTTAAGGAACATTGGGCATGTAAGGGCATTAGTTAGTATTTGTAAACCCCTCATACTTTTTTAGTACGAATGAGCCATTCAGTATTCATAATAATGCTCATATGTCCTAAAAGTTTATGAAAACAGTCCACATAAATTCATAGAAATTATGAATTGCACCTGTAAATGTGTAGACGTTCATGAGAACCCTCATACCATGATATAAGGTGACACTTTGCATTGTACCTGACAGTAGGTTTCATTTAGGAGAATGATATTGAAGAAAAGAATTTACAAACTCTGAAATCAGATCCAAAGAAGAAAAATGGTTATTTAAACCATTTGAAAGCATGGCAACGTACAACAGGAAATGTAAATGCAGTATCACCTATAGTCACAGATCTGCATAAACACATGCTGCGGCATTCTAAACCCCAACAGCAACCATTAATCTGTCTCTGCAATGAAATCTGCATGTTGTTGGAAAACACTTTCTTTCCATGGCCTGATATGCTATGGTCTTCAAAATTAGCAAGTCAACAAAGACGACCCTGCAAGAGTGTACCTACACTAATCTTGTGTAAACCATAGAAATTTCATTTAGTATATTTGAGGATAAATTGGTGCTGAGTCAGAGGAAATGAGGGCCCGTCGCTGGTCCATTAAGTTGAAGGCAAAGCTTTCAATTTACTAGTCCATCTACATTCCAGCCCTCACCTAGGGTCATGAGATTTGGGTAGTGACCAAAAGCGTTTCATAGGGAGAGTGTCTGGGTGCAGCCTTAGAAAGGGAGCGGGAGTTCAGAGGAATGGACGTTGCTCTTTCACATCGAAAGGAGTCAGCTGAGAATGCCTCCTGATTACCTCCCTTGAGAGTGTTCCAGGCACATTCAATTGGGAGGAGGCCCGGGGGCAGACCCAGAATCTCGTAGAAATCTTAATTGAGCTTTATTTTAACCTCAGACTTGCCTATAAAGACACTGCAGCCTTGCTTGTCCGGCATCACCGTTATGTTGTCGCTAAAAGACACTTAAAAGCTACTGCTACTTATACTTATGACCAGCATCAGATTGCTTGGAACTTGGGACCTATGGTTACAGCTGGTCACCTTCACACAAAAATGTTGTTAGTACCTGTACAAAAATAAGGAATGCTGCTGATACTGGCACAAAATAGTGTATTATTATTTGTGAGTGCTGCAGGCTATGCGTCGATCTGATACTACATGATGAAACAGTGATTTTTACACAAATTAAGCTGCTGTTTTCAGTCTCAGAAATCAGTTTTTCTTCTGCACTGCAGAAGATTCACTGATCTAGCCTGCTTCTGTTTATAACAGTGAAGGAAGATCAGGTTCTGTTTGTATATATACATTTAAATATTTAGTTTCTGCATGTGTTCATGCTTACAAACCTACACAGACTAAAAGGTATCATGATTATACTCACCTGCTGTCACATCATCTTTTTCAAATCATATCATTGTTTAATTGTTTTATATCATTACCAGCCCAAAAGCTCCTTGTCCTTACAGGCATGAAATGTGAAAATGAGTGTATATTAAAAATTAAATTAAGGTTATGGAAGGTTAGCAAGAAGGTCCTGAGTTCGGGCCCCAGGATCAGTGATGGTGTTTCTGTGTAGAGTTTGCATGTTCTCTCCTCTGGGTTTAATTTTACTTAAGTTACTGATTAATTATTTTTTAATGTGTTTATTGAATCGATTTCAACATTTTATTCCTGCATGTCTTCTATCTATTTGGTCTGTTATTTAATAATTTCTCGACTCTTTTAAAGTATAAAAAGCTGGCCTTTAGAAAGTGTCAGCTCTGGATTTTTGATTTGATTTACCAAGAATTTAATGTTCTGTGCAATCTTAATGGCATGGTAAAAAAAAAAGTATCCAGCTAATTACCTTGCCAGCTTTTATGGTCCAAGTTGTTTGTGCTGAAGTCTTCATCAAGCCTCTGTTCTGTATTGTCCTGAACAGGTGGGGCTTCCAGAGAGTGTGGCAAAACGCTGTGTCCACCAGGTGGCCTTGGCTTTGGACTACCTTCACTCTAAGAAGCTGGTGCATCGTGACATCAAGCCTGAGAACGTGCTCATCTTTGACCGGGAGTGCCATAAAGTAAAGCTGTCAGACTTTGGCATGACACGTCGAGCCGGGTCACCAGTAAAGCGTGTGAGCGGTACCATCCCTTACACAGCACCTGAGTTGTGTGAGCCAGGTCGGCATGATGGTTTCTGTGTGGACTACAGCACAGATGTGTGGGCTTTTGGGGTTCTCCTGTTCTGTATGCTCACAGGCAACTTTCCTTGGGAAAAGGCATTACCATGTGATGCCTTTTACGAGGAGTTTTCACGCTGGCAGCAACAGCCAAGAAGGCGGTCAGGTGCTGTGCCGTCACAGTGGCGCCGCTTCACCAACGAGGCCCTGCGCATGTTCCGGCATCTCCTGGCCATTGAGAAGGAGCAACGTTGTTCTGTCAAAGAGGTGCTCTCCTTCTTCTGCCACTGCTGGATGCTAGACACAGAAAATGGCAACACTGCTACCTCACCCAGTTGTACGGGGCTCAATGGGCAGCTGGCTGAGCTCAGCTCTTCTTCCTCAGAGGAAGATGATCTGGTGGAACGTCTGAAGCAGCAGAGTCTGTCACCTGTATGCGCAGTGACCAACGCAGGCATCGTCATTGAACCGATGACACCGCCCTACTCCACCATGTCTACCATCAACTCACCTTCCTCTAATAACAGTTATGAGCGAGTGTCCCGCGACAGCAATGGTAATGGCGGTCGCATTCTTGTGACCACGCCCATTGAGATCTGTGTGTAGTGAAGCTCCAGAAGGTACTGATTATACACATACTCAAAACAATGGGAACCAGTTGACAATGGTGACGACTGAAATCCTTAAACAAGGAGGAAATTCTCCGTGTAAAACACAGTCAAAATGTTCTACGGAAGCAGACCGACCAATTGTTCTTCAGGATGAGTGTCTCTCAAGGAATACCACAAGTCCAAAACAAGTGGAGTTAGACAGATTGTGTATCTCAGCATTTCAACCATGTTAGTCCACATGTAATCAGTCTACCATTAGCAACAGTGCACACATGGGAAAATGTAAAAGAGAGAAAAAAAAAACATTTTAAAAAAATGGGCACGAAATTACCTGTACCATATAGCAATATATACAGTGTTTTGCAAAAAACAAAAAATAAATTAAAAAAAATAAATGTACCAGCAGTCAGAGTTGTAATGTCTGAGACTAACAACAAAAACACATAATGTGAAAATCTTCATAGTGTGATTTTTGGAAGTGGTACTTATTTGTGCTTGAATGTCCATTTGGTTAGTAGGTAACTTCAAATTAAAAAGTAGGAAATTTTATATTTATTTTGGTCTTGTATTTATGATTTTTTTTTACATTTATTTCATACTGTAGCAGTATAAAGTTAATTATACCATGTTGCCATTTATGGTGTGTTTTATTGGTTAAAAAAAAACAAAACAAAAAAAACACAAGATTGTTGTCAGAACTTCCCTAAGATGATATCTTAATTTGAACAGTACATGCATGATATTTTCTCTATGGTGTTTCTTAGTATGGTGCATTTTTGAGAGCTTCAATGGGTCTTCTCACAGTGGGCAGGGCCTGAATTGCTCGGATGATGTTACCAATGTGATCACAGTGCATACAGATGCCATTCACTATTCTGGACACAGAGAAGGTTTGATTTGTGCTAATAAAAAAATCGGGCTGAGTTAGAGCACAGAGCATGCTAGTGATGCAGATGCAGAGATACAGAATCATTTGTCCATGGCTTGAGAAAGAGGACACTACAGTCTGTGATATTTGACTGTTTTACAAGTGCATATGGACAATTTTGAAAGTTTTCAAAAAAAAAAGTTTTGGGTGTTTTAAGAATATCTCAGGTATATATGGCTATACTGTATAATCTCACAATAGCCGGATTTAAGTCTAGTTATTTAATGGAAAGAAAGGTCATTGTAAGTCAGTGCCACTGACGTGTGACGGACAAACTGAGAGCAGACAAGACATGCGGCATTAAATAAACTCTGAATCTTATTACAGAATACAGAACTTGATTTGATCAAGACTGTTATCATTTGCTGTATGTGATTCATTTGTTTCCAGAGCTACTTTGAACACCTTTTGGATGTTACATTCAATGCTTTGTTTCAGCTATAAATAATGAATAATCTACACCAAAAATATCATTATATGGGGCTCTCTTTAAGATCTAACCCCAAACATCTGCTTTGTCATAATTTTGATTTTTGTGATTTTTTTTTTTTTATAGCATAGTTTTTATTTTGTTCATGTTCTTGGGTGGGATTTTTTTTAAATACCAGTTTTAATAAAGGAACAGTAGCAGAAGTGTTATAAGAAATCTTTCAGAAATTGAAGAAAGGAATAATTGATGTGGCATTTTTGAAAGGGTGTTTCTGAAATTGCATGGATATAAAAACTGTTAACAGGTCTTTTATCTGTGCTGCCTTTTAGATTTGTGAAATTCAATGTGTCGTGATATTTTACAGTAGCACAAATTTGCATTAATTGATATCTTAATGGAATTAAAAATGAAAAGAAAAAGAATAAATAAATGTAGGGCTTCATTTATTCTCTGTGCTGTAGGCCTACATGCATTCTAATGAGGTGGACTAGAGCATTAGTGCAGTCTGTTAGACGTTTTCTTGGATATGGTGAACGTTTTTGAATTCCATATATGGCTGTCAACAACCGAGAACAGAAACATTTTCATAAAAAGAAGCCGCGACCAGACATTGCCATTCACAAACACACTTTTTCCAAACTTGACTTGTGTGTTGATATTTGCATGTATCAGTATTGTTCTGGAGAGAAAATGTTGAAATAAATTCACATCCTTGACGCAGAAGACTGATGAACAGTTTTGTCTTTTGTCTATCTAACCGGAGCGGTTTCTTCATAAGGGCGGTTGGGCGACGCACCACCAATGGGGGAAAGTGAGGGAATTGTTTTCTTTCATATTCTTACACAATATTACGGTAGTTCTGACACTAATCTGGCTCTGTATGAAATTGTCCAATCAGTGTAAGGCCATGCTTCATTAGGTACCTCCCACTTTTGGGGCAATTTCAGTCGTTGGAAAAATTGCCCAGCTTTCTCTCATAGACTTTAATGTAAAATGTGTTTTTTTTATTTCAGGCACTACAATGCAATCTCTATGAGTTCCGGGAGGGCTCGCACTAACGTGCTTTCGTCATACGAGCGTAAAAAAAAACTAGAATCGCACCACTAGCAGGTCAGCGGGTCACAGTCAAGTTTAGTAGCAAAATGTACAAAAACTCCATTATTTCTTTAAAAGAAAATCCCGCATGGACAACTACAGCAGCACCGACATCACCATCTGTCTGAGAAGGTGAGCAAACACGAGGCGTCAAACACCCACATGGACAGGGGGCTCAAATTTAACATTTAAACCTTCAGGTGAACATCTTAAAGAAAGACCAGCAAACTTTCAGTACAGGTGATGTGGTCTCCATAGTGACCATCAGTGTTTGCTGAGTTGACCAGTAAAAGCTGATAAATGCCTTACTACTTATCAGTTTAACCATTGAACGGGTCACCTTAGTCATCATCACAACAAGCGCCCCCTCTGAGAAATTTGTCAGGAGCCGCCACTGCGTTTAAATATTAATTAAACTTCAGGTAAACAGCACTAATCCCAAATGCATTATTCGTTGCTCTGAGGTCTAACAAATGCTACATTCGTAGATTGTTAGAAATAAAAAAAAAGCCATTAGACATCAATACTAGGTTGTGTTTTTACACTTTTACACTTGTAGGGTTTAATACTGTAAAATGTGGAAAAGGCCAACGAGGGGGGTGAATATTTAAACAAGTGCCGTGTCACAACAAAAGCAATAAACTGATTAAAAGGTTTATAATAAAATCCAGACAAATCAAAAGCAAAGGTCAGGGGCAGATGGAAAGAGGCAAGCAGAGACCAACTAATCAGAAAAACAACATAACAGAGATAATCCAAATGCGAGGTAAAGGAAATGTGAGTAAAAGTGTCCAAACCATTAGTGCTGGACCACAGAGAGGTGACAGAGGTCATGAACCCCTTGGGTATGCCGCCATCATTATTATTTATTAAATATTTGTGAAATTAATTTTATTATTATTTTTTGTTTATTTATTTTTACAAAGGTTAACTACAAAAAAGCACCTGAGAGGAATAGCAGCAGTCTTAAATAAATGACAAACTATAAGGGCTTTTGTTGCTTTTAGATACATGGATATAGAACATGTTATAAGAGAGCAAAACGAGCCTTCGCTTAATATCATTCATCCAGCATTCACCTTTAACATTGATTTTACAGACACGTCCTATTTAGACTTCCTAAAGTCAGTCCACCCCATGCGAGATGATCTCAATACGATCTTTCAGAATTCAGTGCAATAAAGTGTCCTCTGTGATGGATGATCTAATGCAGATACTTTAAGAATAGACCCGCTATTAGAGAAAACGAGTTCCTTCTGCGTATGTCATCGGGTAAACGGATCCTGGCTTTTGTGCACATTGATGCAGCCTGAGTTCAGAGCTCTTCAACTGAAAAGCATGAAATAGCTTCATGCTGTTGTGATGAAACATTCAATAGGCATCCTGTTCTATCAGATTTTAAAGTAGTGCTGTAGAAGAATATCAATCCCAGTGCACGCCGCTGTTCTGTATTACAGAAGATCACAGACACAGTATCTGAGGATTCCTCAGGCACAGAGAATCTGCCAGGTACTGATCAGCGTTCACGTGAGCGCTCTGCTAAGCTGTTTGCATTATCTTCCTCTCTGGTGTGCCCTGAGGTGGCCTGGCGAGCTATCCAGAGTACAGTCTGCCCTCGCCCAGAGTCAGCTGAGATGGGCGCCAGCCTCCCCACGACCCTAATTAGAATTAGGCGCGTCAGAAAATGAATGAATGAATGAATGTTGTCAGGTGTTTTTGACCTTGCTCTTCATTCTGCATTTCGGCATTTTGGATGTGCCCTATTTATGGTGCTCACCAAGCACCTTTTCTTTTAATACGGTCTTTCACCGTCTATGACCACAGCTGTAAGGTGGAAACGGCACAGCTCCGAGATCACAACGCAAACCTGTTATCTAACCAGAGATCAGAGAGCAGAGATCTGTGGGGACGATCCAGAGACAGACACCGTGGACTCCCGCCAGAGCTCTCCCCAGAGGCTAACCGGCGCCCCATAGCTCTCTTACAAGGTCAAAAGCATGGCTTTCACTCCCAAACTCCCTGCAAAGGTCAAAATACAGCATTTTTATAAAGACCCTGTCCCACCTTCTGCCTTTGCTCTGCCTGCTGACTTTGGGGATGCAGTCGTCACCCTTCGTCCTGGCTTTGGGGATGATGTCGCGCAGCTTCCTGACTTTAAAAATACATCATTGCTCTGCCTCCGGATTATGAAGATAATGTAATCATGTCACTTTCCGGTTTTGTTGCCACTCTGCATCTGAATATTTTAAATGATGTCAGTCTACCTGCAAGAAATATAAATGTAAGTCTCTCTGAATGAAGGCTTCTGCCACATGCCATAAATGTTAATGTAAATGTATAATCGTGTAAATGTACACGAACATCAGGCCTTACCCACACCGGAGTTCTTCCGATTAGAGGTCATCGAGGCCACCGTTGGCACCAAGGAGCCCATGCAGGGACCAAGTCCTTGCCAGAGCTTATACCTGAATCTAGATCCGTGCCCATGACAGTGTCAGTGACCATTCCTGGGTTCATGTCCTCACCTATGGGTGACGGAATGCCAAAGCCCACACATGAAGATTTAGAAACATGGTGATTATTGATTGGTCATTGGAAATGTTTGTGATTATTAATTGGTCATTGGGAATGTTGGTGATTATTGATTGGTCATTGGGAATCATCGTGATTATTGATTGGTCATTGGGAATGTTGGTGATTATTGATTGGTCATTGGAGATCATGGTGATTATAGATTGATCATTGGAAATGTTTGTGATTATTAATTGGTCATTGGGAATGTTGGTGATTATTGATTGGTCATTGGGAATCATGGTGATTATTGATTGGTCATTGGGAATGTTGGTGATTATTGATTGGTCATTGGAGATCATGGTGATTATTGATTGATCATTGGAAATGTTTGTGATTATTAATTGGTCATTGGGAATGTTGGTGATTATTTATTGGTCATTGGGAATCATGGTGATTATTGATTGTTTATTGAAAATGTTGGTGATTATTGATTGGTCATTAAGAAAGTTGGTGATTATTGATTGGTTATTTGAGAAAAATGGTGAATATTGATTGGCCATTAGGAAATCATGGTGATTATTGATTGGCCATTTGGGAATCATGGTGATTATTTATTGTTTATTGGGAATAATGGTGATTATTGATTAGTCATTGGGAATGTTGGTAATTATTGATTGGTCATTGGAAATCATGGTGATTATTGATTGGTCATTTGGGAATCATGGTGAATATTGATTGGTCATTGCGAATGTTGGTGATTATTGATTGGTCATTGGGAATCATGGTGATTATTGATTGGCCATTAGGACAGATGATAATTATTGATTGGTCATTTGGGAATAATGGTGAATATTGATTGGCCATTAGGGAATCATGGTGATTATTGATTGATCATTGAGAAAGTTAGTAATTATTGATTGGTAATTGGAAAAGTGGTGATTATTGACTGGTCATTGGGAATGTTGGTGATTATTAAGTGGTCATTGGAAATCATGGTGATTATTGATTGGTCATTTGGGAATGTTGGTGATTATTGATTAGTCATTGGGAATGTTGGTGATTATTGATTAGTTATTGGAGATCATGGTGATTATTGATTGGTTATTGGGAAAAATGGTGATAATTGATTGATCATTTGGGAATGTTGGTGATTATTAAGTGGTCATTGGGAATGTTGGTGATTATTGATTAGTCATTGGAGATCATGGTGATTATTGATTGGTTATTAGGGGAAATGGTGATTATTGATTAGTTATTGGAGATCATGGTGATTATTGATTGGTTATTGGGGAAAATGGTGATAATTGATTGATCATTTGGGAATGTTGGTGATTATTGAGTGGTCATTGGGAATGTTGGTGATTATTGATTAGTCATTGGAGATCATGGTGATTATTGATTGGTTATTGGGGGAAATGGTGATTATTGATTGGTCATTTGGGAATCATGGTGTTTATTGATTGGTCATTCGGAATCATGGTGATTATTGATTGGCCATTAGGGAATTATGGTGATTATTGATTGGTCATTGGGAATGTTGGTGATTATTGATTGGTTATTGGGAATCATGGTGATTATTGATTGGCCATTAGGACAGAAGATAATTATTAATTGGTCATTGAGGAAGTTGGTGATTTTTGATTGGTCATTTGAAAAATGGTGATTATTGATTGGTCATTGGAGATCAGGGTGATTATTGATTGGTCATTGGAAAAGATGGTGATTATTGAGTGGTCATTTGGGAATCATAGTGATAATTGATTGGTCATTGGAAATGTTGGTGATTATTGATTGGCCATTAAGAAAGACGGTGATAATTAATTGGTCATTGAGAAAGATGGTGATTATTGATTGGTCATTTGGGAATCATGGTGATTATTGATTGTTTAAAATTAATTTTACTATGTAAAGCTGCTTTGCGACAATGTCAATGGTTAAAAGCACTATACAAATAAAGCTAAATTACTTTTAAAAATACAATCGATTATTCTTAAGAAAAATTAAAAGTGGCAAAAAAAGACATTGATTCTCTCACGGTCATTTTTGGCCCACTTATGGAAGAGTGTAGGGTCCGGTTACTCATACATCTAAGGGTTAACGTGAACGCCCAGGCACAGTAATAAGGTCCAGTCACAGGAAGAGTTCTATTACAGTGTTAGCTCATATGACGTGTACACTGCACTAAGAATAAAGACTTTCTCAAAAAGAAACAAGGGAATGTGTTATTTTTAACAACTGTACTTTTCCCTATAAACATTATACTGTAGATCACACCATGACCTGTATGAGCACTGCAGAGAGTCAGAGAGAAATCCTTCAGTGCTCACTCACCATCCTGCTAATAAAACACTCTGGAACCCTGTGGAGATGGAATGAACATGATGACAAGCGCTATTACATCACCATGTCTGTCCTTAGGAGCACTTTTTAAAGCTGTTGAAGATGAGCAGGAAGGATCAGGATGTTGTTAAAGAAACAGTCAACTCACCAGCGAGGATCATAGAATAATTACAGTTCTTTAAAACAGTTAATAAAACCATAATAATAAATTAAGCATTTCAGTGAAAGAATGAATGAATATTGACTGGTTTTGTAAATATATATTTTAAATATCATACCTGTTTATAAACACAGTATTC
>JBCNYG010000003.1:7917842-7934096 GCA_039654305.1 Porochilus rendahli | reverse complement strand
ATAATAATAATAATAATAAGAAGAAGAAGAAGAAGAAGAAGAAGAAGAAGAAGAAGAAGAAGAAGAAGAAGAAGAAGTGCTTAATCCTAGGAATCAGCCGACTCTAAGAGCAGGGTAAACCTTGAACTGATCGCCAGACCACCGCAGGGCCAACACTTACGCACACACTCAAAACCTCACCCATTCACACCTAGGTGCAATTGGGAACAGGCAGTTATCCTGTACGAAAACAAGCAAACTGCATACAGAAATGCTTGATCCTAATCATGCCGTAGCTGCGGGTTCCCTCACGTGATGCCGAGTGCAGGTTCCTCATGTCCATATGACGCCACGAGTGTGAGCCGGACGTGTTAACCACTACGTCACCGTGCCACCCCGTGATTAATCGGCACATTTAAAATCATACTTGTGTCGTAAGAAGATGCGGGTCCCCTGTGATGCTGAATTACATGCAATGATCTGGCGAGCTGTTCAGGGTGTGCCCTGCCTTCGTCCATATTCGCCTGATATAGGCTTCCACCGGAATAATAATTTCGGCAAAGGAATGAGTTAATTAAGTACTTATTTGATTAATTAACTAACCTGGAAGAATAGAGGAGGACAGAGTTTAAAGTCGGGTGCCTGTCCTCCTCACCGATAGGTGGCAGACTGAAACACGGTTTGTCCTTTGTATAGGTTCTCGGGTGATGAAAAAAAGAATCTGTTGTATGAGGCGCTGCTGCTGCCATTTTGTTAAGACGATTGAATCTTGAAAACGTCTGGAGGAAACGTCTATATGTAAACCAGTAAGAGCGGGGCGTTTTAACTGGTTGCTTTTGAACACAATCGAAGCAAAATGCTTTCTGCAGCCCAGTTACTCGATGAGTTAATGGGCCGAGACAGAAACTTGGCTCCTGATGAAAAGCGCTGTAATGTTCGCTGGGACCACGAGACTGTGAGTAGTCATGGAACAGTTAACCAGCTAGTTCAGCAAATAAACCTCTCTGGTTTCATGTACTAACGCCTTGGTTTGAAAACACAATATTAGTGCAGATTAATTTGTTATCCAATGTTACTATAAAGTTATCCGTTTCCTTGCTGCGACTTTAATGGTATATACTGTCGTGTTAGCATTCTCAAGCTGGCCTAAGCGCCTCTCGCGCACAAAGCTATCCTGACCAACACTCGCGCGCTAAGGTTGTTAGCTTTGCTAACACGGGGTTAAGTCTGTCCCGCCCTTCCTCATGTATGTTGTGTAAATGTCCTTTTTAAATTAAGAACCATTGTGAAGTGCTGAGCTGCTATTGGCCAATTTAGCTTTAATATATTTGCCGATATTGCGGCGTAGCAGCCGTTCGTATTTCCGTGTAATTTGCGCCGATGTTAAATCCTCAGTAGTCCTGCAGTCAGGGCAGATTATAGCGCATCCTGTTAGCATCCAGTAGGCCGCGGTTTCATAAACCCCCTCTGAGACGGGGTGTGCTAATGTATCACTTATTAAATTAATAAAATAATAAACATGAGATCAGACTTTAATTAGAGGATGGTTAAAACCACATACCACTTACACTTATCCTTCGGTGTTTAAAGAACCGGTGGTAAAGTGATTAAACAAACTTTCAGTTCTAAATACTCCCAACGATCCTTAAATCAAAATTATTTTCCCAACAGTTCTTCTAAAATCGACCCTTCAAACTGGCTTTTGTCTGTTTTGTGTGAGGTCATGAATAAGATCGTTCTATATGAATGTATAATGAATCAAAGCTGAGTTATCTGGAAAGATACACGAATTCAGTGGCGGGGTTAACCAACCTCAGCTTTAAGGGGCATGTGTGGCCACATAGGGCAAACTCCTGGATTCTCCAAAACTGCAACCAATCATATGTCTTTACATCAAGTGTTCTTGCCTCTGGGGCACAGTTTTGTCTCATCCTCAGTGTGGCTCTGTTTCCAATGAGGATCATTTCGAAGAGGACCTTCTCATCTGGCTGTTTTTTTTTTATGTTTGATGTTGCAGTTCCTGGCAGTGCGGCTTGAGCATATACAGTGAAAGGCACTTTCAGTGGCGGCCCAAGGGCTGTCATGAGTGCCATAGTCAGCTGCGGCTATCCCTCTGTAGACGGATAAATGGACCCCATTCGTCACGTCCAAAGAAAGCCCAGGGTGCACTCGCTCTGGGTGATCTGTACAGTGTCCGAGCAAAGTCCAGTTTATTTGACTAGTGTGTTCTTTGATTGTTTCTAGTGTAAAGAGAAAATGTATGTATTGTGATTGGCAATAACGTTAACACTACATGACTGTTGTGCGTCTGGGTGGTCCCATACACAGCAAGCTGCAATGCACTGTGGGTTCTAATCCATTTCTTTTATAACCAGCATGAACAGTAGTTTGTGCTGTGGTAGCCTTTGTGTGGATCAGACCAGATGATGTAGTGTTAAGTGCCCATGTGTATCAGTGAGCCTTGGGCACTGATGACACTCTAAGCAGTTCACTGGTTGTCCTGCCTTGGCCTACCTTTGCTAGGTACTTACCACTTCATACTAGCAACACCCCTGAAGACTTGCCGTTTTGGAGATGAATAGGCCCAGTCATTTACCATCACAATGTGTCCCCTATCAAAGTCCGTCATATCCATACACTTGCTAATTTGGTTCCAGCACATCAACCTCCAGAAATGAATGTTCTTTTTCTGCCAAATACATCTCATTCCTTGACATGAGCCTCAGTAACAATATAATCAATTTTCGTGATCTTAGGGCAGAGTGAGGTTTATCCCCCCCAGCATTTCTTCTTCTCTCTTGAAGCAGCACAATATTAATATAAGCACCTTAACCTAAATGTATAATTTATTTAAGTAGGAGCTACTGTTCAAGCCGTGCTGTTACAGAACATTCCCTTCAAGACCAATCAGAATTGGGAATTGAACAGCACTGTGATATATTTGGTGTATTATTCATTGCCAGAACCCTTGTTGCTTTATGTGCTTCCAGTGTTCATTTTGACCTTCTTTATCTTACAGGTCTGCAAATACTATCTGTGTGGCTTTTGCCCAGCTGAACTGTTCACCAACACACGCTCTGATTTGGGTAAGGAAATATTACGGACACCATTTTGAAGTTTTGGTAAAACAGTGATTATTCTTCTGTTCTTACTTACCTAAATGTCGTATATAACCAAGCAATTACTTCACCTAGGTCCATGTGAGAAGATTCATGATGAAAACCTGCGAAAAATGTAAGTGACGATACATGTGTATTTAATGGGTACCTGGTAGCTACTTCATTAAAACTTGAATTAACCCAATAAAGTGTGTGTTAGGTATGAGAAGAGCTCCCGCTTCATGAAAGAAGGTTACGAGAGAGATTTCCTGAGGTATCTGCAGAGTTTGTTGGCTGAGGTAGAACGCCGGATCCGGAGAGGCCATGCCCGACTGGCACTGTCACAGGCACAGCAGAACTCTGGAGTATGTGGGGTGATGTTTTTTTTCACATGCAGTCAGGAATTAAATTCTAGGTCCTAAATCCGTAAACATGTCTATGTTAAAAAGTATTAAACTCCATCAGGAAATATGAAAAAAAAATCTTAATTCATATAATCTGTCTTTATATAGATTACATTATTTGTGATTATATTTTTCATATTTATTTTTTTATGGTAGTATTGTATATTCATTTTGTGACCTAATGTAGTTTGGTGGAATATTTATAGGTACAAAGAGTTGTAGCACCCTTATTTGTTTACAGTTCCATGCATACTCACTTTAAGTCTGGGCTTCATAGGGTCCTACCCTGTCTGGGAAGAATGAGGAGAAGGCTCAAGTGCTGACAGAGAAGATAGAGGAACTTGTCGTCCAGGTATGATTGCTGAATGCACAGTGTTTTAATTAGAAGTGTCTTATTTTTATTGGCTGTAAAGGCTGATCAAATGCCAGTTTATAGTTCTCTGTCAAAACTACACTGTTGGTTTATAGCTGCATACCCCATAATGTATCTTGACTTTTCCAGCGATGTAACTACTAATCTCTGTGACCCATAACCACAACAATTTTTTGGTCCATTTATTGGCATGTCCTCATACACATTTCTGTTTTCTGGTTTTTTTTTCCGTGAGAATTAAAAAATTTGCTGTCACAATATACTGTTCATGTAAATTTGTAAAAAGTGAGGTGTATAGCAGTGGTAGATCATTATAATGGCCAGTTTAATGGCTGTCTAATCTCATGGATATAAACGTTGGCTGCACAGTATTGCTTCGAGCTGCTTATACTGCTGAAAAACACTTCGGAAATTCATCCAGTGAGAATTCAGTTGGTTGCTAATCACTTAAGGTTTCTAATGTTTTAATTCTAATTATCAGTGGTACCTGTATCTTTTTAAGTGAAGTGAAAGGAAAGCCGTCCAAACTCTCCTGTTACACTGAAATTATGTATTTTCATCATCAGGTGGTTTTTACTTACATATGCAATGTTACTATCTGCTAAAATGTTTGATAGTTTGCCTGTTTGAAAAGAACACCATTTGTAGTCTGTTTCACTCAAGAGAGTGCAAAACTACGGGAATAGGACATGGACTCATCAGTTCCAATAAGGCAAGCTATCAGCAACAATAACTGTATACAAATCTTAACTGACAAATCATATATAAACTAAACTGCTGAACACAATAACACATCTGCACATACTACGTTACATTTACATACATCAGACAGGCGTCTGCTTGTTTACATATATGCATGGTGTATAAATCCCAGTACATTTAATGACCAACACTTCTGCATTAGTTCCTTTAACATCTTCCCTGTCCCACTTTTCCCAGTACAATGGTGCTCCTTTGTGTGAAGATTTAGTACTCATTTTTTTTCTTTTTCTTTATGAAGAAAACTGTAATAACAGTAGTGCATTTTGATGTGTAAAGATATATATAATGTATGCACACTTTTATAAATTTTAGGTTTATCTCCTCTTGAACGTTATATTTTTACATCATATAATCACTAGTTTGAACTCATTTGCAAGGATACAAACATTGCTGTTGTCTACAATGTCATCATGCCAAGTGTTAAACATTCATAAGCCTCTTAACAGCACCATTTCTTGGTTAAATTAAAACAATAAATCTTAAGGATTCTCAAATTTATATATTGAGAAATGATATCTTACCTTTCCTGTTACTTGAAAACTGTTTTACAGTTTTTCATCCAACTGAATGATCTGGACTCTGGTGTACAGGGACATTGTGTGTGTTTTTATTTATATATATTCCATGTGTCTGAGTACCAAGATGTTTGTTTTGCTGTATTTTATTTAAGATTGAAGAACTTGGTTCAGAAGGCCGTGTAGAGGAAGCTCAGGGCATGATGAAGCTGGTGGAACAGCTGAAGGAGGAGAGAGAGCAGCTCAGCTCAACTCCATCTGTAAGTTAACTCTGAAGTACTCTGCCTTGATATCTGTGGCATATTTATTTGGCACAGGACCCCATAGTTCAGTGGAACAGCATTTACAAACATTTAAATAGACTTTTGAATCAGTGTGATCATCCTTTGGTGAACCTGCAGACAATTGAGAGCTTTGCTGCACAAGAGAAGCAGATGGAGGTGTGTGAAGTGTGCGGTGCTTTCCTCATCGTCGGTGATGCTCAGTCCAGAGTAGATGACCATCTAATGGGTAAACAGCATATGGGATATGCTAAAATCAAATCTACAGTGGAGGAACTCAAGGTGAGTGAAGGTTTTTATTTTTGTGTTAATGGTTTTTATGGTATATTGTAGTAATTAAAACAGTTAAGTCATATTATGAACTCAAATCAAAAGTAGCGTCTGTACTATGATCCTGTTTAGTACTAAACTTATTCAGCAAGGGATGTGGTGCTCACTTGAGCTCTTGTTACTTTCTGTATGGTGTTCCATATTGTGGAGGCATTTGGGTGTTGCCTGTCAGCGAAGCTGGAGCAAAACACAAGGATCATTTAAGCCATCTAGTGTCCATTGCCATCCATCATCGCACCTTTTTCCTTTCGCACTCCTCCTAAAATGTTCATAGGAACAAAAATTTTGGTCTTTAGCTTTAATTTAAGTTGTAGATGAACATCATATATTTAGGTTTTTTCTTTTTTTTTTCTTCTACAATATTCAGACAAAATATAGTAATAGACTCTGTGATAATTATCCCTGCCACTAGGTGGAGCTGAGTACTTTGAAGGGTTTTCTGGGGGAGCAGATAGGAAGAGGGTGAGCAGGTGCTCAAGCTAGTTATTCTGATACATGTTACTTGTATGTAAAGTTTATTCAAATCATGTTTTTTTTTTTGAAAGCTGTTTGTCATTGCAGTTAGTAACTACAATTAATTAATACCTCCGAATGCATCCTTTTCTTTATAGTACAGCAGTCACATTACTATGCAGGTATCTAGCTAGTTAGCATTGGCGAGCTATGAGGTAGTCATGCTATGCATAATGTTAATATATAATGTTGTATAAAACAATGAGATCAGATTTATTCTAAACATGAAATGCTTAATTACTGGTTATTTAATTAGAGTCTAAATTTGCCTTAATAGTGGAGAAAGGCAGTGTTGTGATTTCCAGTATTCATTTATTTATTAATTCATTTATTTTATTTCAGTTTACTATGGCTTGGTACTCAACAATATTTTTGTGCTACTCCTTTAATTTTATACTTTGGCAAAATTAAATGATCAGCCATGCAGCACGTGTCATAAAATGTACAGCATGCACCATTTTTCCTGGTATTGGCGGATGAAAGATTGTTACAGGAATTTGTTTTTCTGGTTATTCAGTACAAGCCACTCAAATCCAGAGTAAGTAAAATCTGTAGAATAAAACTGTTTTGAGAGGAGTGATTTTACCCTGTGTCCATATATGAAGTATCTATAATATAGCATTGGGGTGGGGGGGGGACAGCAGATATATTAACCAAAAATTATAGTATGCTCTGGAAAAAACCTGGTGAACAAGGCCAAACCGCAGAGGGGTTAAAGCAAAGCAAATACGGGTAGAGCTCTTGACTAAACTGTGCAAGTGCAGCACTGGAGCTCATAAATTAACACCCTGTTTAATTAGTGATGCATGCTTATGATGGGTGTCTCACGAGACTGAACTGGCTGTGTTTGTACAGAAAAGTTCAGGAGCACCACCTGTGCCCTACTGGTAGTGTTGTCTCCTAACGTTTTTTTTACATGATAAATATAATTGTTGTGGAAATGTCGGGATATATCACAGTCTAAATAAGTCATTTCACCCAGCCCTAGTTTTCACTCTTACTTGGTCTAGGTTGGGGGGGTCAGCAGTAGTAAAAACCTAAACTGTGCAGTACAAAGAATTCTTCTGCGTTCAAGAATCCCCATCCAAATACAAGAACTATATTTTATTGCTCTTATCCATGTCTGTTTGCACCTTATTTAATTGATTTTTTTTAATTTTAAAAACCCTGATTTATGATTTGTGCATCTGCAGGAAAAATTGCGTCGACGCTCAGAAGACCCAGAAAGAGATGACCGAGCGAAGAGGGAAAGAGAAAGGGAAGACCGGGAACGTGAAAGAGAGGAGCGTGAGAAGAGACGCAAGGAGGAAGAGGAGTTGCGAGAGAAGGAAAGGGAGAAAGAGCGCGAGAGAGAGCGGGAACGTGAACGCGAGCGGGAACGTGAACGCGAACGAGAGAGAGAGCGGGAGCGTGAAAGGCGCAGCAAACGGAGTCACTCGCGCAGCCGCCACTCAAGTCGGACTTCTGACCGCCGCAGGAGCCGATCACGGGATAGAAGAAGGAGCCGGAGCAAGGACAGAGAGAGGGATAGGAAGCGCAGCAGGTACACACAATGACCAAAACGCATCCACTTGCCCTCAAGGTCTCTTTATTTCTGGCTTTTTTGTTTTTGTACCCCTTTGATGCAGTGTTGTCATAGCTCAACTCCATTTAACACCCACAGCTAAAAAAAATCCTTGTGACTTGTTGGTACTGTAATTTGTTGATATTAGCACACCCTGGTTACTTGGTAACACTATCTTTTTGGACAGGAGTCGTGACCGTGAGAGGAGGCGCAGTAGGGAGCGTCCGGACAGGAAGAGACGTTCACGGAGCAGGGATCGAAGGAGGTCCCGCAGCTCTGAACGCAAGAGCCATCGACACCGCAGCCGCAGTCGAGACAGGGACCGAGATAAAGAGAGAGAGAAGGATAAAACTGCCAGAGACAAAGGTGAGACCAAAGTGTGACCTGATGTTTGTAATGATGGAAATGACTGAAGTTGATAATTTTAAGTGTGGGGCATTGTGGTTGATATCGCACTGTGGGGTGCCAGAACCCAAAAGTTAAAGGACAGATGGACAACTTTGGACTTTTCCAGTTAATCGTTAGCCGTCTCTTATCGTGATACAAATATAAAGGCCTACATGTGCATTTATCTTAGAATGCAGTGCCACAGTAGAGGTTAATTTTTATTAGCTCGTGAAGTAAGCTACTGTTATGCAACTATGTTCTGTGTTTTTACTTTTATTACTTTCCCCCTACAATCTAACAAGCAACAATAAGGTGTCATGTTACCAAAATACTCTCGTACAACAATAGTACAATTCCTCACAAAGTGATTGCTTATGAAAGAGAAACAAGACAAGATGTTGGCTGTGGTATACAACTGTTTGTCTAAGGCATTATCACACAATTTAGCCCTCTGTCTGTCCTAACAAAAAAGTTTCTAATTGAGCTTTAGTAAAAGGTTACTAAAAGAAAATGATTGTGCTTTCTGTTCTCAGTTTTCAGTCACGCTCCTAGTCATGTTTGATTACAGTCCCTGTGCAGTGGAAGGGGACCTGACCTCACTGTGGAGTTTTCAAGTTACATTTCGACAGAATAAGCTTTAAATAATGCTTTAATATACAGACAGGGATTTTAAAATGTGTCATGGATGGAAATAGGAAACCAGCCTGGTTAATGAGAAAATGGTTACTATGACAACCATGATGTGAACACAGTACACATGAAGGTGTAAAGGGGTGTATTTGGTGATTGTTTCCTTATGCGTCCTTCTGAGTGCTCATGTGATTATACAGCAAGTAGTTCTGCTCCAGTAATTTCACTGTTCAAACAGTGTTCCAAGAGATAATATTCAAGTCCAATAGCAATGGGGCTTTTCGCTCTTTATCACCAAAATCATTAGATCACAGATTATGTTGAAAGCGTCTGAAGGTTGTTGTACTGGTGCTGCTACCTGCTGCATTGTTTTTACAGCCAAATTAGTTATGCTGATATTTTAGTACAGCAACATTCTTGCTCATTCCTTCGAAATGCTTAAATTCCTATTAGGCTTGTGGCCAGGCTGGAGCCTATCTCGGGCAATCACAGGGCCAATACACAGAACTATTCATACTCGTAACTAGGGGCAATTTGGCACAGCTAACCAGCCTAAAGTTAGTCTTTGAAATGTTGAAGAAAACCTGGGTACCTTAAGGAAACCCATGCAAGCATGGAGACAACGTGCACACAAAAAAACCCTCACCGATCCCAGGACTCAAACGTGGTACCTTCTTCCTGTGGGCTGGATGTTCTAAGCACTAGCCTCTTGCTCTTTCCCTTATAACATCTTTGTGTGTAAAGAGAATATTTTATGCTGCTCCATAAAATGCATTGTTGCATCTCACTGTTTCCTCAGAGCACAAGGACACTGAAGAGAAAAAAGGCAGTGGAAAGGGCTCAAGTGACGAACGGCCCAGCGAGTCCTTAAAGTCTGAGCCCATGGAGGTAGAGCCTCCTAAAGCAGAGCTGAACGGCACCACTGAAGACCTCAATTCTGAAGGTGACACTCAGTCCAATTAAAACTGATCTGATAGGACCTCAGATCAGCTCCAGGTAAGTGCACTTTCCCCAACCAGCTTAGTTCTTCCCCCTCCCCTCCCTTCCCCCCTTTTTCTTTCAGTTATGTCTGTGATTTTTCTTCCTGTTTTTTAATAGTGCATCGTAAGTATGCACTGAAGATGGAACTAGAGGCTGAAACAGAAGAAGGTAGAATGAAACAAACCCAGAGGATAAAGCCAGTGTAGTCCTGAAAAACATGCCTGGAGGTACCTTGTTTTGTATCGGTCATACATATTTGTCTTTTAGACAAGTTCTCTTCCAAATTTACGTTTTTTTTCCCTCCTCTACCTACACTACCTCACCTGTTAACTCCTTGCTCACAGTAAGAATATACTGCGGTATTTCATTCATTCGTTCTCTAAACATACATGCAACAATGTGCCTATGTATGCAACATATATAAGCACGCAGCAGTTTTAGCTCTATCTGTAATGTCTTTTGAGGTGTTCACAGAAAGAGCTGATTTTTAATCCATTAAAACTGCGTCAGTGTTGATTCTGTTCTTCAGTTTCATGGATGTGTGCTTCCTTGCCTTGCACTTTAACGCAGTCTGTTCTTAAAGTCGAGAGCCGGTAGCATTGGGATGATGGAAGTGTAGGGTTATTGAATTATTGCAGCTGACTTCCATACCTCACACAGCGTTGGTGTTGTGAGCAACCCCATGAAAAGCCAAATTAAAAATCAAGGATACTGTCAAACTGTGCAGGTACTCACCCAAGGTACTCCTTTCTCTACCCACATCCATTTGAATGCTGTTACCTGTGAACGTGTTTCAGAGCTTCATGTTCTTGGTTTCTTTTGATAATTCATATTTCTTTCATTATTAAATATTAAGATGTTCAGAATTTTTTTAATGCTAATCACATGTGAATGAAGGAATAAAATGTTGGAATTTACAATTGAACCCGGTTGATATCCCAGAGTCGATGTTATTAGAGCTTAATCACCCTTTCCCGCTTTTCAAATCAAATAGATTTTCCTTTTATGTGTTTTGGGCTTTTTGTAACTTTGGTGTTCAGTTTGATTGTTGAATCTGTACTAGTTCCATCAAACCTATCAGTCCAAAGTTGATCTAAGCCACTTGATCAATAGGTAAACAGCAGGTAATCTCTCCTTTTCTTTCATTCTTTCTTTTTTGACAAGCACCTGCTTCCCCCTCGCTTGTTTTTAGTGCAGAGAATGGGAAACTATTTAGACGAGGGGATATCAAGCGGGTTACTTTCCCAGGGCAAAAGGGAGGGAGGGTGGGGGTGGGGGGGTTAAATAAGTTTATAAAATTGTAATTGTTCCAGGGTTTTTGCTTGTGTGCTTTTTCTTAATGTCTTGTTCAAATGAAGAGTTAGTCATTTTTGTTGTAGTCAACGTAAAGCACAGTCCAAAACAATAAAAAAGTAACATTTTGAAATGTTTTTACATCAGTCAAAATTGCCTTCACTGTACTGTTCAGTGTTTGATTGGCTAAAAGCTAAATTCAGAAAACTATGGTTTGTCCTTGTAACTAACGCTGTAATATAAGAGCTAATGCTAAATGAGCGTAATCATGGAAACATTTAAAATGTCCTTGTTCTGAACACTTTTGATGACTATATTTCTTTGAGAAAGTGGGATTTCAACTACTAATTGTCTGTCTCTGACCATTTGTGCACATCAGGAGATGCTGGGACAGCTGAGTGAAGAAGACCTGAAGACTTCTACACGTCTGCCATGCATACTCTACTGCTTTACACAAGGTGAACCAGATGTAGTGGCCTAACTAGGATAAAATATAATAAAAATGTGTAAAAATTGTTTTGTTGCCCTTTTACAGTCATTTCATAGGACCTTGTTTTTACTCCATTTGTTTTTTTTTTTTTTTCCTACTCTACTGTTCTGAGCTTAAAAGCCTTTAATTACACACAGGGCCAATTTATTTTTTGTTAATATACAGTCAGTGAACCTGTAACATGTTTGCTTTGCACAGTTGGGTCTCACGCTTTAGAATTTGAAGAGCAGTTTTGGGGAGTAATGTACAGTGTTTGAACGGAGACCCAGATTGGGTTCTCTGTCACATAACTTTCTTTACTTTCTGTAAGCTTATCCCAAATGTTCAGACAATTTAATTTGAAAAAACTGGATTTTCATTTTGTTGAAATTTTAAAAAGCTGTATTTGTCTTCAATAAAAGTCCAAATGAATCCACTGCAAGTTGTCGAGTGGTGTTGTGTTCTCTGAGCCTTGACATGAGTGTGAGCATTGCTATGTAATCCATTTGTTCAGATGTGACTTATGGGTGTGTCCACATAATGTGCATTAAAGTCCATTTCACTCAGAGCAAGATTCTTGGGGTATGGGATTTTTTGGAAGTGTTTCTTCATTCCTTTGGTGTTCTGGTACGTTTTTACCTTTACATTTATGGCGTTTAGCAGATGCCCTTATCCAGAGCCACTTTTTAATCGTTTTAAAGTCCTTATCAGTGAATACGTTCTCTGGGTCACTAGGACACGGACTAAGTAGTCAAAACTCACTGGGTAGATGTGTTTTTTTATTATTTTTTTTAGATGTTCATTCTATTTCTGTTCAAAGCTTTAGTTGTGTGCTCATTCCTATTCATAGATAAATGATAAAAGAAACCTATATAGGCCGTGATTGTATTAACCAAAAGTATTCAGGTTTTTAGCCGTGTAAGGCGGATGGAAGTGACGAGGTCTTGCCAGTAGGGGGTGTATGTGACTGGACGTTTATTTATGCACTTTGCTTATATTGGGAGGAAAAATGCTTGATCTCTGTAATCTGTTAAAAACTAATATGAATTGTGTTTATGACCAAATGAAGAATTCCATTTCTTTGTATTTGTTGCATTCTTTCCCGCCCAGGTCAGGGGATATCCTTTCACACCCTTCCCTTTTCCGCAAAACAGCCCAGATTCCTCTGTTAGGAAACGGACACTGTGTTCTAATAACTGTATATAGTTAAAGCCTTGTCATCTTTCCGTGGTAATATTTAACTCGACATCTACCAGTGCATGACGTGTCCGCTGAGCCAAGTTTTTGTAACCATACATTAATTGCACCACGCTGTACTCACCCGATCCTCTTTGTGCATGACGTCATGATGGGAGTGCGCTCCTAGGGCGCTTCACGCGACTTTTGAAACGCGTTCACGCGCTCACACACAGACGCTCAGTCCAGTCCGGACATCTCGAGGACTTCACTTCTCACTTCAGTTTGGTTTTTCTCTGTTCTTATAATTAGGACACACTTTCCCCTTTCGGATAATTTCTTTAAGAATAGAATTCCTCCAGAGAAGTATTTTTCAAGAATGTAAGTTGCAGTGTGGAAATATCCAGAATTTCCAGTCGAAATGGAAAATAATGTCAGATCGGACCATCGCCGTCTGAATCTTCAAACCAGTGGATCTTAACGTGCCTTTATATCAAATCCTTGAAGTGTTACACCTCGGAACTTTCTGTAGCTGAACCAGGATCCAGCAGAAAGGAAAATGATCTCGGAGGAGCGAAGCAACCAAGTTAACAAGCAAACCCTGGGATTTCCTATTGGATTATTAATCCGGTCCCCGAAAAAACGCCTCGCGACTTTGGGAAGGAAACCCAGCAATGGCTCTCTACAGTAAGTCATGGTTTCTATAGCAGTCTACTTGGACTTTCGGACTACTTATATCGTGCTTAAAGCTGCTTGTTCTTGATGCCGGACCAGCAGAAGGGCAGAATCAGATGAATGTTGTCGTGCTGAACAAGGCAGCTACAGACCACCACACTACAGAGTATTTAAATTACTTATTTATTTATATATATTTTAAAGATCAGCTGAATTTGGCTGATTACAGGAAACACGTTTTTAGAAATCTGAATCTCTTTGCTCAATGTACTATACTGAGACTTGAGTGCACCATAATGCAGCTACATAGCCTATTATTAAATTTATTGCTAATGAGCAAGTTTTCGAGGAAAACCTGCCCGTGACGTCATGAATACCACTTAACAGGAATCAGAAGCAAAAGTAATCCTATATTCTGGGAGAAACCGGAAAATTATGAATCATAACTTTTCTAACTGCACAAGTCCAACAGTGCTAAATGTACTGTAAAGATCCTCAGTATAAGCATCAGGATCATTTTTAGTATAAATAGCATAATCTCCATCTGATCATCCATGAACAGATGACAAATCACTTTCTAAAAGTTATCAAGCTGTTTGTTTGGTGTACACCTTTTTCAGATATCCATGATGAAGCCTAATAATTGTTTGATTGTCATAACATATTTCTCATCACTGGATCCACTTTATTTATGTATGTATGTATGACAAATGTGTTAACTTGTTCTGTGAATACAAACTTTTTTTAGTTAAAGATTTCTGTTCAGTTCTTGGGGTGTTTTTTTAGCCATATTAATGTGCATTCTATGTTTAAGCTCTGTTTAAATAAGTTTGAAGCTTATTCATATTTTCAAATCCAATCTGTACACCTTTGCTATGGGGGAAAAGGGTTTCATTTCTGGCATATAAAACAAAGTGCTCTTTGAAAGATAGACGCTCTGCTCATGATTCCAAGGAATCTGTCTTTGGTTCACTGTCTTTGGAATGCTTTGAAATAAATGCTTTACTTATTTTCCTGTCTATGGTGACTTTGAAGATGAGTGTAGAGTGCTAGTCTTAAAAGCCTGCCTCTCTTGGGTTTTTAGATCCAACACGTCTGAATGTACAACTCAATCTGAAGAGAGTGCTGGTGTCCGGCAGCCAGCCAGAAGTAAGATCCGTCGACACAACAACAAGCTGGCCACAGTGTTTAACCGGAGTCCACATCCACAAGACAGCAGACCTGGACACCTTGTTGGAAACCTGGAGTTGAATGATGACCCCACTGAGCTGTCCAGTCAACTTTCTGCCCCAGGGATCTTAAAAATATACGGCAGTGACATCTGCCAAGGCACTAATTACAAGAGTGTATTGGCCACAAATCGTTCCAGTGCAAAGGAGCTGGTTAAGGAGGCCCTGGAGAGGTAAAAACTTATATCCTTTTAGATATTAACTTTAAAAATATCGCAATGGGTAGCTTTGCCATCACAGAACTTTAAGGTCTCAAGCTTAACTCTGAGCTTGAGCTGCTTTTTTGTGCGAAGTTTGGCATGTTTTCCCCATAACCATGTATACTCTGGGTTTCCTCTTCTTTCAGCATTTTACACTGCAACAGATTAGTGTTTTTCTTAAAGTATTCCCGTCCTGGGCCCCAAAATAGGCTCCGGGTCCAGTTTTTCCCAGAAATGTGTAATTACAGGCGTTGAATGGATTTTCTATCTACATTCATTCATTAATTTTCTAAGCTGCTTAATCCTAATTAGGATCACGGGGAGGCTGGCACAAGTCTTAGCCAATGCTGGTCGAGGGTGGGTTACTCCCTGGACAGCTCACCAGGCCACCGCAGGGCCAATACTCACAGCCATTGGCATTCACTCCTAGGGGTGATTTGGAGCAGCCAATCAGCCTATTGTGCATGTTTTTGGAATGTGGGGGAAAACCAGAGTACCCAGAGGAAACCTATGCAAGTACAGGGAGAGCATGCAAACTCCACACAGGAAGGCCCGAGCCCAGGACTGTAAAGTGGACGTGCTAACCACTGTGCCATCATGCTGTCCATTAACATTTCCTGACTTTTTTTTTTATCTGCAGTGAATTCAATGACACAAGTGAGTTGTCTTTATTCTATTACAGATACTGCCTTGAGAAGGAAGATCCAGATGCATATGTCCTGTGTGATGTGATTGGGCGTACTGGGATAGCTCACCAGTGGCAGACAGAATGCCTTCGGGTTATTGGTGACAGTGAGAAACCCCTCATTCTGCAGTCCCTTTGGAAACCCAAAGAAGGATTCTGCAGAAGGTTCGAGATCCACAAAAGAACAAACATTGAAGATCGCAATGCCAAAGACAGAGACACAGTCACTGCAGGTAATCCACAAAAATGCATTGGTGTTTTTCTTACAGTGAAAGTTCATCCTGGGGTTCGACTGTTATGTTTATTCCATGGCTTTTATTAATTTGGTAGATACATCTATATAAAGGAAATTACAAATTAAGCCCTGCAATAAATGGACATCGTTTTTAGGATGTACCCCAATTTTCACCTCAAGCCAGCCAGAATTAGCTTCAGCTTTTCCCAAGGTCCTGACAGATAAGTTATACAGATGATGGATAAATAAGAACTGCAAATCAGACAGAATCAAATCTGAGTTAAAAAGGCTTAAGAATCACCAGTAGCACTCTAGTAGTCATTTGGTGTACACCTATAATCTGTTTGCTAGTCATTTTCTTCCATGCTAGTTAATGTTTGAGAAACTGATGGATGTTGCCGGCGGCACGGTGGCGTAGTGGTTAGCACGTCTGCCTCACAGCAAGAAGGTCCTGGGTTCGATTCCCAGCTCGGGC
>JBCNYG010000003.1:7906071-7916076 GCA_039654305.1 Porochilus rendahli | reverse complement strand
CAGATGATAAGGATGATAGCCGTTTGTTGATTCCGGCGGGTATGTTCCTTGTGACGGTGGGTGGGTGGTTGCTCTCGTGGTGCACGTATTAAAGTGTTTTGTTGGGTTTGTGAGGGGGTGATAGGTGCTTCACACTGCATACATTAAAACAGACCATGTAAATGTCTCTGACTGTATATAAACTGTGGTAACGAATATTCTTAATAAATCCCCTGATGAGTGGGCAACCACGAAACAGGTCTGTAGGGATCTAATTGTAGTAATTTTTTCCTTATACCACATATTTAGCTCTACTTCACTGTATCGAGCACTGTCTTACGGAAAATTGACTCAGGATTGTATATATATGTTTCAGAGGCCAGCCATGTCTCTTGCTGTCTGTGGTGATTGGCATGTAAAAGATCATTGCCCCTCCCCCAATCACCTGGATGATAAAGGGGATTCTCATTGAAATCGATGGACAACAACATACCTATATGTTAATAGCGTCAAGGTTTATAGATGAATCTGTGAGTATGTTCTGATTTTAAACAATGTTGACTGATCGCTGTTTCTCTTGGTCACAGGATTAAACACAGTTGATGGTGAAAATGAAGGACCATGTTGCATAAACAGGAAAGATGCTCCCTAGTCCTAGACCTTTCTTTTTGCTATGTGAACATGTGATATCACGTTTAAATGTGAACACGTGGCTTTCAGTCCTAAAGGGGTCAAAAATAAAGGTTTTTAATTTTTTAAGTAGTAATTTTCTTAAATGTTTAAGGTTATAAAAACTTTTTAAAATTTTGGCTGTAAGGGTATTTTCTTGGACTTTCTGGCCTGTAAAAGTATGCACATGCAAACAATAAAATTTCTTTAAAAACTATCAGTGTCAATAGTGGTAAGGTTTCAAATTAAAACCAGTTCAATTTTTTAATAAAATTTCTATCACAATATTATAATACAATATTAAAATGTCTGAACTATTGCAAGTAAAGTTCAACTGGAGTTTGAGAACTAGAAAAAAAAAGATTTTGGAGTGGACACTTTTGGACGGACACAAATTCACCTGCTTGTCATCAACATTTCAGAATCTGGTTCAGATAAGTTTTACTCTAAAGTTACACACCTAGATGCACTTTATAAAAAGGGCATCTGATTGAAAATAGACACATTTTCTTATTATCACAAGAGAGAGAAAAGTCAGAGTGGTCATTTTGGACGGACACTTCCTCGTATGTATTCAGATCCACCCTGTGCAGAACAAATTAGCGACAATTCAATTCAATTCAGTTTTATTTGTGTGGTGCTTTTTACAATTGACTTTGTCACAAAGCAGCTTTACATAATAAAATTAAATTAGAGAGGAATGGAAAGGAAAGGAAAAACTCCCTCAGTTGACACAAGGAAGAAACCTTGAGAGGAACCAGGCTCAGGAGGGAAACCCATCCTCATTTGGGTGAAACCACAAAAATACAATCCATATAAGAAAATTTCATTTTAGTCCAACATGTAGTCCGGTTGGTTATTCCACAACTGTAAGTCCTAGATAACTACAGCAAGAGAGTTTATGTCACCAGCAGCGAAAGTCATCTCCACAGTCACTGAGTGCAGATCTAAGCCCATATGGAGCTTCATCAGCAGGAGAGAATGTTTGTCCTTGTTGTCTTTGGCACAGAACGTTGGGTTTTCTCTAGGCTCCCTGGTTGAACAGCGATCAGGGAGACAGAGCCTGTCACCATTGACTCTCCACAATGATGTGAACAGGCACCCACTTCCACAGCTGATAACGCCCTCGGTGTGAAAGCATGACCTCTGAACATTCCATGGTGCTTAATGGTCCCAGGGTTAAGCTGAATGGTGTTTGTGTTTGGTCAGTCCTATTCACACATGGATTGAATTAGGTGGAAGTGAACAGTCTTTTATGTACTTCCTACACTTCTCTCACTCACGATGGCATTAATGGAATTTGGAGTTTCTGAAATAATAGAATACATTTATGTTCTTATAGTGCTTGAATTTGATTTTGTCACTTTATCCTGGCCAATTTGATATATTTAATAGTACAGGGATTTCCTAAAAAACTACAATATACTACAAACAACAATACCAGTGGAAAAGCATTTTAAAGATTTTTCATATCAGATTGAATTCTACTAACACCATTTCCTGAAAAGGGGATATTTTCCAAAATGTTATGAAACCCTAAATCTCATTCACTCATTTTCTAAGACACTTAATCCTAATTATGGCTGTGGGGAGTCTGCTGCACATCTCAGCCGACTCTGGCCACAGGTGTGGTACACCGCACCAGATCATTGCAAGGCCAACACACATACAACCATTCACACTCACTCTCACACCCAGTGGGAAATTTGGAGCAGCCAACTGGCATACTGTACATGTTTTTATACTGTGGGAGAAAACTAAAGTTCATGGAGGAACCCACACAAGCTCAGTGAAAACATGCAAAGTACACACAGAAACGGAACCCAGGAACTTCTTGCTGTGAGGCGGACGTGCTAACCGCTACATCACCAAGCTGCCCTACCCCAAATCTCTGATTTGTTAATTCTCATGGACCTTTATTTAATTGAAATAAAAATGTACTAAATTAATTGTATGTTGTAAATATAAACAGAGTTCAAAATCATACTGAATATTCAAGCAATAGTACAAAATTAATGGGTAGCATTTGAGGCATTAAGAATGAGTATATAATTATCGTCTATCATAGGGTCAGTCTTTGCAAGCAAAGGTGGGTCATGGCTCACCTCTTTGTGTCTGAAGGAACATATCTCAACGGAAGATTGCAAAGAATTAAGAGATTTATCCTAATAAGGTTGCTGGAAGGCTGGAGCCTATCTCTCAGCAAAGGTAGAATACACCCTGAACCCTAATGGGATTATACATTTCGGCAAATGAGCGTGTTAGTAATGAGTGAGTAGTAATATTCAGAATGTTTTCTTTGTACTTTTGTCAGTTAAGTAAGGTTCACTTGAATTAACACATAAATCATTTTTGTTTTTACTGCATTTTAAATATGATTCCAACTTTTCTTGAAATTGTATTCGTTAGAGTAACAGTTTTTGCTCTAAACCTCTTGCGTGTCTAAAATAATAACATAAGCTGTTTTAGTCATTTGGCAGCAAGGTGGCATAGTGGATAGCATGTCTGCCTCACAGCAAGAAGATCCTGGGTTCGAGTCCCGAAGTCTGTGAGGGCATTTCAGTGTGGAGTTTGCATTTTCTTTCCATGTATGCGAAGGTTTCCTCTGGTTTCCTCCCACAGGCTGAAGACATGCATGTATTGGTAATTGGCTGTAACAAACTGGTAGGTATGAGTCGTGTGTAACTGGCGAGCTGTTCAGGGTGTTCCCCGCCTTCGTGTCCCTAGTGAGATTAAGTGGTTCCGCAAATTAATCAATGTTTCAGTTTTTTTCCACAGTATTGGACAGGTGATCCAATACCTGGAAACTAATCTTCTTTGCCTTGTCCATGTTGGTCTCAAGGTCTTAATGCTCAAATGCGGAAGCTACAGAAAGTCCATTCAAGGGTTACGTCACTCTTTGTGGATGAGAGCAGTGGTAACATGGACAGTGTCGGAATGTGGAGGAGCCTGAGTGAAATGGACATCTCTGCCATGGGTAAAGAGGCCTGCAGGGTTAATAAAGGAGGCGCTCTGCAGGAATATCCAGAGACCGAAGCTGACCTGGAGGGACTCTGCCTCATCACAGAGAAGGAAGAGACAGAGAGCAGTGATGACAACACCACACAGTACTCCATTCACCCGCCCTGTGATTTTCCTTACTTTCTTCTTCTTCAAGGTTACAGCCACAGACAAGTAAGCAGCATTGTTCACATTTTTACTCCGTGTTATCTCTGTGTATATACTGATACACACGATTAGAACCAGAAATGTATTATAAATAAATGTATTAGTGGACATTTTTCCTTTAAAAAGTACTGGTATTGATCACCCATACAGCATAATTTGTGTGTATGTTTAAGTGATACAGAGCGTATTTTAATACCCAAAAAGCACAAAACTGTGTAATTGTATCCTGTGGATTACTAGCTGGCTGAACCAATGGTTTGCAGACCTTTTTTCCCCAAAAGTGACATCTGGCCGATAATGTGTTATGATGCACCGGGTCGGTGATGCAGCCAATCAGAAAGGCAACATGTCACTGAGCATTCCCAGTGTTGCAGCACTCACACATACTTTGACAAGGGGCAAGGACTGATGTTGCCAGAAGGCTCTTTTAAAGTCCTTCCTGATTGTTTTAAATAGCTGGTAACAGTAATTAACCACAGGTACCCCGAGAGAATGAGATGAGAAGTATTTTCTGGAGACGGACAAAGTGTGTGTCTGAGCAGGCGAAGGAAGTGGGACACAGCCGTATATAAGGAACACTGCTGATATTTTGCCCTCCTGGGTCTCACCGATCACTCAGGGGTGGGAACCTTAGCATGAGGCATAATAGCCCCTGCCATAATTTTAGTTTGCACACATCCAAGCTGATTTCTGGAGAACTCATGACTGGAATGTTCTCTCCGTGTTGGATCTCATGCCAAGGTCTAACAGATTACAGGGTTCCCAAAGCATGAATAATAAAGCACCTGCACAAACCTGTTTTTTCCCACCGCAAGCCAGTATACACGACACTATTACTTCCGCTTTGTTTCTTAAGCAGAAAAAGCAGAATTAACTTCAGACTATAACCTTAACCACATTTGTGGGTGTGATTAATTCGTTTTCGGAACTTTCTGGTGTTGCCAGGCTAACTTCCAGGAGAAGGAAACTTCTTGTCACTGCACTGTTTATTCTTTATTTTAAATGCTGCTGAGTATGCAAAGTGCTGTGTGGGTGTTTAAGTGTACTTGTGTGGGTTGATATGGGTGCATGTTGCACTGGGAAACACAGTCTGGCAAAAGTTACTTTTTAGCAAAGCACCTACTGGTGATGTATTCATGCCTGTCACAGTGTGTTTGTGTGACCTTGCTGAATTCGATATGTTATGATTATGTCTGTGTGTGCATTTGTCTGAAGGCTGATCTTACTGTAAATAAAAATTAACATTCCAGAGGGAGGAGGCCACACCCCTACCTGTAATTGTAGTAGTAATTGTAGGTAGTGCTCTGCCTTGTGTAATTAAACCAGGGTTAGCTGAGGCAAAAGAATAGCTTTAATTAGTATGAATTCTTTAAACCACATGATAAAAGTACTGAGTCACTTGTATTTTTGTTTAGTCCCTGATTTCCTTTCTTTCTTCTCCCCATATTTTACTGTTTCTATTTCCACAGGATTGCTTCTGATATTCTTAATTGCTTCTGAATGCTTCCGAAATACTTCTGATAATATCTGATTCTCAGGAAATTGTTGCCTTTTAATGAAAGGAGAAAAGAGTAATAAAAGTTTTTTCCCCACCTTGTAGTATTAAATCAAATATTACTTGAGAAGAATAGTCTGGTGTCATTGGTGCCATGATCTGTACATGGTATAAAGAACATATCATGTGGGTTACTCACATCCAACCAGGCATGTCGAGGAAGTACTTCTACTTACTTGAGAATTTGAAATTGCCTGTATCTTCATGATGATATCCATTTGTAAGGAGCTTTACACATTCTGGGGCACTGGATCAAAGAAAGGGTAATTTTTAAACTGTTATGTGAATGTTGATGTTTAAAGTCCATTGGCAATTCATAGAATATCAACACTAGTGCACAGTGGCGTTATGGGCAGCACATCTGCCTTACAGCAAGAATGTTTTGGGTTTGAGTCCCAGGCTCTGAGTTTGCATGTTCTTCATGTTCTTGCATGGGTTTCCGCTGGACACTCCAGTTTCCACTAACAGTCTGAAGACAGACCCCTTAGGTTTGAGTGTGGATGTTGTTCGCACACATATGTGTTGGCCTTGCAATCAACTGGTGAGCTGTTCAGGGTGAACCCTGTCTTTGTCCAGAGTTGGCTTAGTAAGATTATGACCCTAGTAGGATTAAGCAGTTTGGAAATGAATAAATGAATATCAGTGCTGGTTAAAAGAATGTAATAATGCAGGCTAAAGACTTTCAAAGACTTGAAGTAATTTTCTCAACTTTACAGGACATTGTAATCTACGTGATGAGTCGGAACAGCTGTGTTTTTGGCTGTTGTGCTGGGCATGGTGAGGACGGAGAGCAGTTGAAGGTGGATGTGTTTCTCTATGCCCCTGATGTGCTTCCCCAACACTGCTGTGTGCAGCAGAAGGATGCTCCCAGAACCCAAACTGAGGGTAGCAGAAGAACTCCAACCCTACTAAAACCCCTCTCTGGAGCGTCTGTTACACACAATGGTGTTCAGTTAAAGGGTGAAGCTGAACTCTTACCAGGTGACCTGATAGGCTTGGGCCAGCATTACCTCTTCATGTTTAAGGATCCCACAGCACCTGACATCCAGTGCATTCCCACATGGATGGCAAGTCTTTCTCCCCCAGCTTCAGCCTTCCCCTGTAATGACTGTGATTCCTTTGTAAGAAGGCACAGGACCATTAGAAGAGTCGCACCCTGCTGGAGGGATCCAGATGGGAGGGTGCTTTCTCTTACATATGAACTGCATCAAGAGGACCAAGTGCTTGAGAAGATCCTCACCATGGTGGACCCGAGTGGAACTGATCCTAAACTTATTCCAGCCTTCCTGCTCTGTTTGTGCATTCAGCATTCGGCTGGCAGCTGGGAGATGACAAACTTCCGCAAACTGTTGCTAAAAATCGCAAACCAGATCCAGCTTACTATGTGGGTGAGTATGAATTTAGCAAGTACGCGAAAAATAATTGGTCCCATTCATTTGCTACACTTTGTAAATTTTTGGTAATTATAGAAATATTACAATTAGAACTCAACTGATTATGAATGGAATAAAATGTTTCGCAGGCAAAAGTAGAACTGTAGTGTAATGATTTTCTTTTCATCCCTAGGAGAGGACAAAAGAGCTTGCAGCACTTCAGCCAGACAAGTGAGTGTTTTTTCTTTCTTTTTTTTTGTCTTTTTAATCACTGCTAGAGCTATTTTTAGCTTTCAACACATGCCAAGAGACTGTGTCTCCGTAATAATACAGTCTGCCATGGAGCCTGAATTTTGATAATCTCATCTCATCTCATCTCATCTTCCGCATATCCGGGGCCGGGTCACGGAGAAATTTTGATAATTTCCCTTGATATTGCAGCTTAAGTGGAGAAAGGAATGGCTCGATCAAAGCAGACGAAAAACAACCTTTACATTTAACTTCCTTATATTCACCTTGGTTAAAATATCTTCATTGATTCATTCTCTAAGCTGCTTAGTCCTAATTAGGGTCGCGGGGAGACTGGCGCCCATCTCAGCCGACTCTGTGCGAGGGCAGGGTACACCCTGGACAGCTCACCAGGCCACATGCAAAATCCACACAGAAACAACTGAGTCCGGGTATCGAACCCAGGCTTTTTTTAATGTTGTAGAATGCCCATAGTTAGAATATGTCTTTATTCAATTCCAGAAGTACGTTTAGATGCTTTTAAATGTTAAAAAAACATGTTTTTTAATCTTCTCATATACAGTAATGATCAAGGCAATATATTTCTACTCAGTTAATTGGATTTTTTTCATGTGGTCTACAGTACAGTGGTGTTATAAGTGTGTAAATCTGAGCATGTGTTTTTCGTTTATGCTGCAGTGGCGCCGAAGATGGGCACCCAGAGCCAGAAGCGGTTTGTCTGTTAAGTGTGGCTGAACTAATTCCAGGCCTGCAGCCGCTCGTGCTCTGGATGGCAAACTCCATTGAGCTGTTGCATTTTATTCAGCACGAGGTGCCCCTTCTCCTCCCATGGACACAAGATGATGAAGAGCAGGACAAAGGTATGATTTCTCTCAGCTCATGTTGCTGTTATAGTTTGTCTATTAGTTTGCTTGTAGGTCTTAAAATAATAAGCTTGGGTAAGCTGTGGTATCCCTAGCTACCTAAATGACTTAAAATTTTATTTAAATTAGTTTTTTTTCTTTCTTTTCTTTTCTTTTAATTTATATTTTTACATTTTGTCTGTGTTTCTTTTGTGGAACATATGTACAAGTTTGTTTACATTTTGGGTCCTAAATATACCACCGTGTAATGAGGTCCCATGTCCCAGATGTGTTTATTTTACAGTAATTTTATTACTAATTTATTGCGGTGAAAGCAATAAATTCCAAAATGCCATCCTTGTTATCTTCATAACATTCTGGTGGAAGCATACAGATAAAAGAAGCCTTTTTCTAAAGGTTTATTAGCTTTTTCTTTCCTTTGCTGTTAGAGGTTAGTTTTATTTCCCCCAGAGTTTGGGTAACTTTGTATAAATACGAATATAAGACAGTTAAGTATAAGTACAGGGTGACCCCCCAAAAAATCTCCTACATTTTATATTTAAAAAAAAAAAGGTTTAATATTTAAAAAAATATTGCTTGCACATATAAAGCTTCATTTAATACAGATTTTATTTAATAATTGTAAACATGAAATTTGGAGAGGCAGGAGAAGCAGTGCCAAGATCTCTTGGTAGCCGAACCCCAACTCCAAGCAGAAAACCATCATGTTACGGGTTGAGAATTTCAGAGTTACAGGCTCAGCTTTAAAAAAAAGACCTGGCCGACTTAGTATGCCTGAGAATACTGAAGCACTGAGGAGATCTCTTGTGCAGTCTCCAAGACCTTCTGCGCAGACGCGTGCTCCAGCTGTAGGGATTTCCCAGGAAACTGACTGAGTTTCATATATACAAATAATAATTATAAAATAAAAAGTTTTTCATTTACCTTTGAAATGTGGGAGTTTTATTTGGGTAACCACAGCTGGTTGGCTGCCTCAGTGAATAAAAACATTGATAAGCATTCAGCCTGCTGTCTGATAATTAAGATAATAAAACAGCTGGCTGCTGAACTACACCTGTGTCACAAGCATACGGTAGTAATGAAATGCTGCCAACATAAGTCACACCCACCAATCAGCTTAAAATATTAACACCACCTGAATAGTCTGCGACATGGCAGTCCATATGTAGAAAGCTGCAGTGCGCTGTGTATTCTGATGCCTTTCTATCATAACCAGCATGAGCAGTTTCAGTACACTGTGCTACACTAACTCTTCTGTGGGATCAGACCAAACGTACTAGCCTTTGCTCCCCACATGTATCAGTTACCCTTGGGCACCCATGACACTCCTGCCAGTTCGCTGGTTGTCCTTCTTTGGACTACCAAGGTGTAGATTTCCTTGGACTACCAAGGTGTTTGGCAGGTATTTAACACTTTATACCAGGAACACGTCACGCAACTGACCATTTTCGAGATGAAGAGACCCAGTTGTTTAGCCAACACATTGTCTCTCATTTGCTTATTTTTCCCGCTTACAACACATCAACAAAAGAACTGTGTGTTTACTTACTCTCTAATACTTACCTCTTCATCGGAGTAATTAGATGATCCATGTTGTTCACTTCATGTGCCATAATGTTGTTAATGTTATGGCTTATTATTGTATATTTTTCTGAAATATTTGTGCTTTATTGTGCATTTTGTTGCACTAATATTCACAAATTGCTTTATATCTGGTTCTAAAATATTGTTACATTATTTTGTAATCTGAGCCTGGAGGCTTTTCTACATGAAAGTAAGGACATGTTTGTTTCTCTTCACAGAATTATTAAATTCTCAGATCTTGTATACACGTACTGCCAGTGAGGAGGCCATGACTGTCCTGGAGGAAGTAATCATGTTCACTTTCCAGCAGACCGTCTATTACCTTACAAGAGTAAGTACACACTAGTACACTCAAAAATATACACACAAATATATATGTACAATCATACTCATACAGACTTCAAGATTAGATATCAAGGAAGTGTGTATGTGAGATAGGGAGAGAGAGAGTGAGAGAGAGAGAGAGAGAGAGAGAGAGGGGGGGGGGGGGAGACAAAGGCAGAGCGAGAGCTACTGTCTCCCCTTTTTTTTACCTTGAAACAAAAAACAAATCCTGACTTCTTTC
>JBCNYG010000003.1:7880717-7897096 GCA_039654305.1 Porochilus rendahli | reverse complement strand
ACACACACACACACACACACACACACACACACACACACACACACACACACACACACACACTCACACACACACACTCATACTCATGCATGCACAGACACCTGTGCCTATGAGATCTCGAGTGCTGAGTAAAGAAAAATAATGAGTATCTACAAGTGCCAACAAACAGGATCCTATTTCTCCTGTGCTTTGCTCACTCTGTCCTTCATATGATTCTTCTTCCCTTTGGCTGACTTTAGGGGTGGTAATGCTAAGTGCTTTGATGTTCTAGGCCATACTCACAGCTAGTCTTTAATTGCAGTGTTATTTTTGCATCTTGGCCTCTTGTAAGAGAAACTGCATACATTACTCTCTGTCCTTATTCTTTGTGTAAGATTTTGGCAATAATTCTTTGTCAGTTATTCAATTCATTATTTGTACATTGGATTTTGCCAGTAATTCATCCCTTAACCTGAGTTTAATTGGAATGTTTTTTCTAGCTGAAATTCTGGAGAGCTTTGACAATCATCCTCCACTTATTCTGCCTAACAACACCTTTCACTTGGAGCTGCTGAAGCCCATCACAGAACCTGCATTTTTGTCACACCTTCAGAGCCTGCAAGAGTTCATTCACAGCCTTCCTATCAACCAGATACAGAACAAACTACAACCCTTCCAGGTACCTGTCGTACTCATTCATCTGCCTTTGGTTTTAGGAATAACAGTGCTTGTAGTTTCAAGAAGTGGTTACTGTAATGAATGTGCTTTTTACTTTCCTTTGTTTCAATTAGGACAACAGCAGTGACATGTTAGAAGCTACACAAGTTGTGTCTTTCCCATCCAGCTCAGAACCGCAGTGTGTTGGTTCCACCAAAGCCACCAGTCCATCCAGTAAATGTGCTTGTATAGCAGTGCAACAGCAGTCTTTGTCTGCCTCACCTCCTCAGCTCAGAGGCTTCCACAACACTCTAGATTCCTATGAAGCACTTTTGTCTCAGAAGCTGATAAGCCTTGAGCTCCAGAACAGTCTATCTGGGGAAACGGACTTGCGCTCAAACAAGAGCTTGGCCTTGGACCCGTCCTGCTTATTAACTCCACCCAACACACCTCAAGGCCTGGAGCTCTCTGGAGTTCTCCAGGAAGAGGCAACACAAAACACCAAAGGTAATTGATTATCTGATTAACTTTAAACACAGTAGCTGTACCCAATGTATTCCATGCACTGGGCTCTGAACAATTATTTTCACAAATCTTTTGCATTAAAAAATAGAGAGGGCAGAAGTACTATAACAGGATAACATGAGCAAGCATGTAACTTAAGACCACTGCTGAGTAAATAAATAATGTATTGATTTGAAGAAGCACTTCTCAAACATTCCTTTCAGCTCTCTTTTCCACACCTGTCAAGTTTGATCGGAAAGACAGTGCCTGAGGCATGTTCTGTCTGTGGGCCTTTCTTCGTTCAAAGGATGGGCCATCACCTCCTCAAGTCTATTGTTTTTGGCAGCCAGAGTGATGAGGTCATGTGGAGATGTGATGTAAATGTGGTGTATTGTGTGCTCTGGCTCTGATTGGTGTTATTTCTGAGGAGGCAAAGAGCATGAGAAATGAGCTCAATTAGCTTCTGTGACAAGGGGTGGACCTCCTCCACCTCTATGATTCAGTGCATTCCATCACATTATAAATGAACTAACACATGAATTCCTCAACAGGCCTTTCTTGTTTGTGACATTTGAAGTATGTGTTTGTTTGTGGGTTTTTTTCATCATAATTATGTCATTGTGTGTTTATAGTTTTGTTTTGTGTATTATAATTTTGTGTTGTGTTTGTACCTCAGATGTGGTACTTTTAATTTCATTGTTTAGCTGTCTATAATGGCAACAAAGTCGTAAAATTGAAATTTAAAAGTACATAAAGTATAGTTGTTCTTGTAATAATAACCCCAATTCCAAACAATTTAGATCTAGAAATTTTGGAACAAGGGGCAGTGGTGGCCCGGTGGTAGGATGCTGGATTACTGATCCCAAGGTCAGGGGTTCAAGCCCCACTATCAAGGGGATGTCACTGCTGCTCCCCAAATGCAGCTAACTAGCCGGCCATGTCTCTCACTGTCTGTGGTGAGAGGCATGTAAAAGAACCAGTGCTGATCTTCGTCAAGAGTAGGCTGCATAGTGACCCTAATTAATATTAAGCGGTTCAGAAACTGAATGAATTAATGGATTTTGGGACATTTTCAGAAAAATGTTAAATATGAAATTGTATCTCATCATCTACAGCATCAAAGGATTCTGAGAATCCAAAGTGTTCGCTGTACACAAGGGACAAGGGTGTAAAATCTATATTGAATCCCTGTTATCTTCAGGCCCTCAGACAACACTACATTAAAAGCAGGCATGATTCTCCCATGAAAATCAATACATGAGATCGGGAACACTTTCAGAAATCACTATCAAGATGCAGGCTTTTGAACTAAGATCTGATAACAGTCAGGATGGCTCTTTAGTCTGGAGGACATGGCATCACTGCTTTGCAAAGAGAATTTCTTATTTTAATTTACCCGCAAACAGAACATTTTCCCAATTTGCCTCAGTCTACTTTTAATGAGCTTTATCTCAGAGTGTCTGGATCCTGATACATACATCTGTAGGTGGCATGACAGCCTGTTCTGTTCAGGTTGTATATTTTAGGAGTACAATCAATGTATATTTAAAACATAATATAGATTTTCCCCCCTTTTTTGTAGGCTTGACACTTTAGTGTAATTGAAGAGTTAATGTAATAGGATTTTTTTTTCTCACAATGCACATTTCTGCATGTCAAGTCACTTCAGCACAAGGCTAATGGAGATTAATCTTTAATGCATGCTTATGGGCATCAGTAATCTTTCACATAAAATTATTGTTTAAATTAAGCTGGCACTATCTGAAATCCTCATAATTCTCAAAGGTAACTTTAAAAGCAGTGCCTTTTCTTGTTAACACATTAAAGCTATTTTAGTAGCTGGGTTAATCTTATAATCTTGAGAAAGATCTACAGAGAGCTGGTGATGTCAGGAGAGAAAAGAGTAGTGGATGAAGCGTCATGGGAATTTACAGTCGAGTTGTTGGGTGGAATCTTAATCAGGAAAGCCATTGTTCAGGGTCCTGGTCAGGGGTGTGAAAACTTTTAGGATGTGGGGGTGTTACTATTGCTGTTGTTGTGATGGGGGATGCACATCTGAAATACAGCGTAGCCGTTTCATGCCCTCATTTTGCTTGTCTGGTCAGCATGTGATGAAAAAATGAAAATGCAAAAAGAAGGCTGAGAATTTCCTGTACTGATATCTTCTGACCATAAATAGGGTCTAGGCAATAGTACTAAACTAATAGGACAAAAATAAATTTTTAATAATTTCTATTAATAAATCTATAATTCTTTTTATTATTATTTTAAAAATAATTTTTATTTACTTAATAAATCAGTACATTAAAATTATTTATTTATTTATACAATTTTATTTGTATAGGAATTTAAACAAAAGTTTGCAAACTCGCAAATTGGTGACAGTGGCATGGAAAAACCTGCTCATTCGACACGAGGAAGAAACCTTGAGAGGATCCAGAATCAAAAGGGAGACCCATCCTCATTTGGGTGAAACATTTAAGTAAAACAGTTTATATCACCAGAAGTGAAAAGTCATTTTCATAGTTTCTGAGTGTATATTTAGGTCCATATAGATCATCATCAGCAGGAGCGAGAGGCTTCTAAGATCAGAACCCCAACCTATGCATTGCCACTTAAGCATCCACATCATATAAAATACTGTAACAGAGAAATTTGCCTTTGTGTTACTGTGTAGAGAATGGTCATGGAGAAAATACAGATGAGGATGAGGACGATGACGAGCGAGGTGAGGTGTTCACAGTAGAGCTGTCAAGAGGACCTCATGGCCTTGGCCTAGCACTGGTTGATGGAGTGGTGAGAAAAAACTTTTTCCCTTACTTTGTTCTTTAAACTCAATCTTCTCCTTGATAATCTTCATATCATCTTCTCCAGCAGAATTTTTGTTGTTATTTAGACTCTGTATTTTAGAATTAATTTAAGATAAAGCTTGAGGTTGATGTATTGTCTGTTAGTCTTTGTGTAGGAAGTACAGCCCTTAGTACAATGGTTCATAAATAGATAATTAAAATGGGTGGGAATCCTAAATTATCCAATAATTGTCTATCTGTACATTTTAAATGGAAAGTTTGAATTAAAAACAAAAAGTGACCAAATATTTTATTTTATTGTGCTTATTTGTAGAAGAATACAAATTCTATGACTACTCATGCACTAAAGCTCACAGCTTAGTCATGGTGTATACCTTATTTTAAATCTGATGAATTAACGAAGAGGACATTGTAGCATAAAATACTGATTTATCTAAATTCCTCTAAATCACATTGTATCTAAAAGACTCCTTTTTAGTGAAAATTCTAAGCAGAGCCCCCCACACATGGAACATGACTTGGATAGTTGTTCAGTGTCCATGCCACTGAAATACCAATAAAGCTTCTGGCTTGCTCAGATTCTTATTGTCATCGCACACTTGCATAACGATAGCCAACAATTTAAAAAAAAAGATTGATTGATTGATTGATTGATTGATTGATTGATTGATTGATTTATTTGAAACTGAAACTGAAACTGAAAAATATAGGCTAATATGAAAGATGCTCAGACTCACACAGGATAAAAAAACACAATCTAACTTAGGTAGATAGACAAATTTTCATTGATCAAAAAACCACTAAACATTAACAGGAACATGAACTCGTTAAAGGATAATAAAACTAATAAATCATGTGATACAAATGAATGCAGAGATCAGCAAGTGAAAAGTGGTGAAAAGAAAACTGTGTTAACCTTTCCTGCTTTCACTCCACTGTAATCTGTAATCGGGAAGCGCAGGGAAGACTGAATTCCTCCAGGACTGAAGTTGATTTGAAGCCCTTAAAGGAGATATGCTTGTAGTATAACAACTCCACTTTTAGGCAGTTTTATAAATATATATGTTTTATATTACATATTTATTTCAGCCATCTTCACCATGGCCATAAATATATCTTTCATGTCCCGGATTATCAAAAGCTAATCTTACTGTCATAAAATTTTGAAAGGGCAGGAACCATGAGAAGCATGTAGTCATATAATCATTTGTATAATTCATATGAGTACATGTGTCATGAGCACTTTATAAGTAAACAGTGATCAGCTGTGTCAGGTTCTTGTTTTTTTTGGTGAAGGATAAGCGATTTAACATAGGTCATAAGGGGACCGTGCCTGGCAACTCTTTCTGACACCAACTATTAAATCTCTTTGAGTCTTGCTATTTGAACTCTTTGCATGACTGGTATTAGTTTGGCTCTAAAACATGGCTGCTAAGCAGCTGATGTGCCTAAAATAATTCTTGGGAGCATTAGGCCAGTACAGTTTTCCCTTATTTGTGAATGCAGAGGTATGCAATGCTTACCCACTCTGTTTGAGATTGCTGATAAAGGAGGTGTGTATGGTAGGGGGGTCAGGCTTTAGAGTAATTTGTTCAATGGGAGGTAAATGTCTTTGTTTTGGACTTGCCAAGAATCTTTTGAAATGACTAATGTTGACTACACTGAAATCCTCATGATGTCAGGTTTTTCCCCGAATCTCTAGTCATTAGGTCATACATGCTATATACCGGTGACAATGATGGTCAGTGGATGACTCTTATTTAATTTGCTTTTGCTGTGTGTTGTCTAACTCTAGAAATCTCCCTTGGGGATGAATGGGATCTACGTAAAGTCAGTGGTACCAGGTTCACCAGCAGCTCAGTGCCAGAAGCTTAGGTTTGGTGATCGTATCCTGGCTGTGAATGGAGTCAGTCTTGTAGGCATGGACTACCAGATGTGAGTATACATGCATACATACTTAGATAACAATTGAAGCATCTTCACAAAAAAATTGCTACATAAATCAAACTTCTTTGTTGCCTTGCCATGCTCAAGCAGGGAGGTATTTCTCATGACCTATTCAGAGGCTTGTTTAGAAAGGCACTAGAGAGCAGGTCTAAGAAACACAAAAGTAAACAAATGTTGGTGAAATACTAAGAATCTCTCAGTGAGTCGTTAGGCTCGCAGATGCAGTTACCATGGTAACTGACCCAGAGTTTGAGTTACCTTTATCTTGGGATGGAAAACCAAGTTGACCTGTTACTTCCAAAATAGAATTACTTCATACTTGTGTCAGGGTGATAAGTGTCAACAGAAGAATTTGTCATAGCATTCTTAAGGCTTACAGGAAGTAGGCCACCAACATGATCAAAGAACTACAAGATAAGTTTCCTAAAATATATGTTAACAAAAAACTGTAAACTGATTTTATATTCTATGCACCTGTTACAGGTTGATCATATAAATGGAAGGTTTAAACATACATGAAAAAGAAAGAAAAAGCCTTTTGTCATTATAACTCATTATTATTAACCAGTGGAAAAGTCCTTGTATATTCATGCATATAAATGAACTCAGTTGTCAGTGCCAGATCCAAGCACGGTACAACCTGAACATGCAAGCAAGCATTACTTCTACACTGCAATTTAGAATAACCCCATTACAAATTTACAATATATAGACACGTTTAAAATTGATAAAAAGGCTATAAAGACCAGAAAACATTTTTTACTTTTTGCAAAACTCATAATTCTTTTTTTTTGTCTGTGAAATTAAAATTCAGTTAAAAAAGATACCATAGCCAGACATGTTAACCTGGGATTTCATCATGTCATAAAGCCATTTCTGTAAGGCACTTATCACGGTCTAAAATAACACTCGTCTTCTTTTTGTCCTAGTGGTAGGGAGATCATCCGAACATCAGGAGAGTCTCTCCGGTTGCTAGTGGCCAAAACTGAAGTCAGAAGCAGTGGTCGGACCTCCAGCACCAGATGTTAAAGCAGAGGAGGACCTCAATCCTTTTTTTACTAAGCATTTTAGGACAGATTATTGGAGCTCTTTCAGCGCTTAACTTATACCTTTTACTCTTGTCCAATTTTAAGGTAAAAAAAAAGTTTACTGTGACACTCAATGGAACACTCACTCTCTCAATTGCTAAACCACTTTGTCCTACTAGAGTTATGGGGGTGGGAGGGGGTTGGTGCCTAACTCGTCTGACATTGGGCGAAGGCAGGGTACACCATAAGCTCATTAGACCATTACAGGGCCGTATACACACAACCACTCACACCTAGGTACAATTTGGAACCGCCAGTTAACTTAATGTACATGTCTTTGGACTGTGGGAGGAAACCAGAGTACCCAGAGAAAACCCACACAGAAACGCCCTGAGCCCAGGAATTAAACACAGGACCAACATGCTGTGAGGCGGACATGCTAACGTTTACACCACCATACCGCCCATCAGTGGAACAGTCACTTCAAATCAAAATACTTAAACTTACTGAAAACTTTGTCGGACTTCCTGTGAAGAAAATTTTAACCTCTACTTAGCTATTTGTTATGCAAAAATCAATTCCAAATGACTTAGATCTAATTTACATTAAATAAAGTGTGCATATGTTTGTCATCAGCACTGAATGCACCACAGTTATTTTTGCCCGTTTTAGCATCAGTGGTCAAAACTCATGTTATTTATGCAGTTACATATACGCAATATTACAGTAATAACAATTTTATATTTTTGTTCAGTATATGATAACCAAAGTCTGCTTGTATCAAGTACTGTTTTTAATTTGTGCTGCTCAAAGTAATAATGTATATGCTCAAAAGCCAAAAGCCATGGATCAAATTTCCATCGAATGGTCTTGTATGTTTCACAGCAGGCATTAATGAGCATCATGTAATACATTAGGTGGCATATTTTTACCAGTGCCAGATTAACAGTGTTAGATCAACATTTTTGGTATGATAAAAAAGTATTTTGTTTGTGATATTTATATTCTATTCTTTTTTATGTATTATTTACATTTGAAATAAATATTGCTTATTTTTAAGCTGTATGGAGTGTCTTCTTTTCAGGTTTTTTGTTTGACATTTATGTCTGCTATGTAGTTTAGTTCATAAAGGGTTAAAGTCCTTTAAAGTCTTTAAATGCAATTCCACTTATTTCACGGTTTATGAATTTGGCAAAAATAAAGTAATGCCCCACTGTTGGGTAAATGAGGAGCACACCCTTGTGTTGTGCCAGTGCCAGTGGAGATCTGGAGGAGAAATGTGCCAAGGGTGTGTCTCCCAAAGCAGTACCATTTATAGAACACTGAGGTTTTCAGTATACCACTCTCATCTCTAAGCTCCTGTAACACTACGTGCCTGTAATGTGCCACGATTCTGCATAAGCCACACTTGTGCGTCTTGGATGCCTGGTGGTTTGTGGATAATACTGAGGTGCTCTGAAGCGGTAGTGATTCTGAAGACTGAGAGGAGCCTGCTTCATGAAATTTGTCTGTGAGATTAAAATAGAAAACTCTTTTGAGCAGTGTGTGGTTTGCCTCCACATTCAGTGACTGTAAGACACTTTCAATATTTAAGCTGTCTGGCTCAGTCCAGAGCATGGTTTGCTGTCTGTGCTGAATATCAGATGTTCTCCCTGTTTCTTGGTGGCGTTTGCATGTTCACTCTGTGCTTGCATGCTTTCCTCTGGGTACTTGGGTTTCCTCCCACAGTCACAAAACATGCACAGTAGGCTAATTGGCTGTTCCAAATAGGTGTGAGTGTGAGTGGTTGTGTGTGTTGCCCTGTGCTGGACTGGCAAGCTGTTCAGGGTATACCCGGCTGAAATGGGCACCAGCCTCCCCACAACCCTAATGAGAATTACATAGCTCTGAAAATGTATGAACGAATAAATAATTTGTCCTTAAGTGTGAAAGTGTATGCGCTGATGTCCCCTCCAGAGTGTATTCCTGCCATATACCCAGTGTTCCCAGTGTAGGTTCAGAAATGAACTTTTGAAGGTGAATTTTTCATTATTCAATGTTTAGTTGAGGTTTTTTGAATCTAATGAATTTTTAAACAGCATAAAAAGAAAAAAAGGTTACATAATTTAATTCTTTGTATACACACTGGATATGTGTGACTAATTTAATGTGGAAACATTCACGATTCATGCTAGACTATCTCAAAGATTACCGGCCTGCTCTTGCATTTATAGAAGCACCTATTTAAAATGAAACTTAAGCAACAAAATGTGTAATGTTATAGAACATACTGCATATATAGTATGCATATAGCATATATAGTATATATTGTGTATATAGTGCATATTCAATTTGAGTTGGTGGAATAACCGTTAAATAACCATCTAATAAACCTGTCAGTGAACCTTGCATTGAGCCTCATCTTCCAGCCCCACAGAGGTATGACGGTAGGCTAGGGGCCTGCGGTGGTTTCCTGACCCAATGCAACTTAAACTTTGAATTAGAGCCTAATCTTTAACCTAAATTTTTTTTTAAGATCATCTTCCAATTTAGTGTTCTCTGGAATAGCAAAGTCAAATGCAAAAGGATGAATATGATAATTTTAACATGTAAAATAGGGAACTATAGGATGTTATATTCGCCTTTTTACATTTGACTTTGGTATTTCAGTGAACACTTGCTAAACTGGTACTTCTAGTTCACTCTAAAGATGCAGGCCACAACTAAAAATAATCATGTTTGTGTTATTCACTCTTATTGTTCTGGAGTTTTATACTGGAGTCTGTTTATTTAAAGCACTAACCCTGTCATTTAAGGGTGATTTTGTAGTAGTGTTTTGCAATGTCTTTTGTCTGAAGATAAAATTGACGGTTTAGATAGCACAAGTTACAACAACAGTGCACAAAATTAACCTTCTGGGGTATGTACCCTACACTGATTATTTTCATAGTAACAGTGTTAAATTTGATCTGCCAATTGACAGATTTGCCACTAAAACAGTCACTGAACTGAGCGACGAGCTGATCCAAGCTAGTATTTATAAGGTTGGTTTATACTCAAGGGGCAGCTGATACAGAATATGGACTACTGGAAGGACGAGATGCGAAGACTTCCTACGAACACAGGAAATGTAATTGTGAGATTTAAATCACCCAGAGGCTTCTGTGGAAAAATATGAAACACTCTATTGTTCAAACTTAGTACTTTCACTTCTAGTATTAAAAAGGGTGATGGATGAGGCTGTGACTCCCTCTAGAGGAAGATAGGATAAGAACACACACTGGACAAAATTCTGTTGATTTAAATTTACAATTGAATTAAAAATTACACACTGAGCGTTTTCCTAAGATGTGGGTGCCTTAATGCAACCACATCGACAATATCTTTTACATATAATCAACTAAATGAGTGTTTTCCTTAAAGTCCAAATGAAATGGTGTGCTCCAAAGTCCTTTACCATAAATAAACAGCAGTGCGGTTTCTGGAGCATACTCACTAATCTTTAGTGACGATGTGACTGGTAGCAGCAGAATGGATTCTGTAGCCCATAGAAACATTGTCTAAAAAATTACAGAGAATTTAATCATAAGGTTTTAAACTGGCCTAATCAAATTGCCAGACTGTTACACAATTGAGCATATATTTCACCCGCTGAAGAAGAGACTGCACAGGGAATTACGATTTGATGCCAAATATTGAGAGTGATAGAAAGTAGGAATCATAGTAGTAGAGTTTAACAGAGCTTATCAGGGCATAACAGACCTTGATGCGCCATCATAGGGGATCTTGATAAACTTGAAAACACGATTCCTTCAACTTTTATCTCTTGAATGCATGGTCCCTCTTTGCTACCTCTGGAAAGAATGAGAGGGTGACTTTTAACACCTGAATCTTGCTTCAAGCATGGCAATCGTGCTCAAATCTTGGTCAGAAATCATAGAAAATCTTAACAGAACTTGATCAATGTGAGAGATTTAAACAGAAAATAACAGGGCGTTACAGAATGAGAGAGAACATTATGGTAATTGTAAGAGAACGTGATCAAAAAAAATTGTAAGTTGTGTCCCATGTGTCCTAAATCGTGATAGCCTAATGATTCGTGTCCTGTGTCTGCAGCATCAAGGTCACTTCCTGAAACAAAAGGTTTTGCTTTTAATCGAGGTTTAATATAATTTATCAAACTCTATCAAGCCTTAGCTTTACTCTAGCTATCTAACTGTAGCTGTAAAACAGAGGCTCTTCTGTTCTTTCTGTGCTAAAAATGCTTATGGTGTACCTTTTGACATTTGTTTCTGTGCATAAGCACATATTATAGCAGCAAATAAGTAAAAATCAAAAACACTTAATCACAAGGATGGTTTCAAAGTGTTTAAATTTTAACAATATTTACAGACACTCATCCGGGCCAGCATCCACTAAAGTGAAACCTAGGACTTCACATTCAGAACCTGCCAGGAGGACCTCCACTTGTGCCCTAGGTCCTGTTCCTGATCTGATCTCAGAGACAGTTTTGGACAACCAATTTTACCCAAACGCTAACACAGATAGCAGCAACACCTGGTTCTTAAGTAACTAAATGTTTGTTATAAATTTATAACACTATAAATGCAATTAAGGCTTAAATTTACAAAGGTTAAATTAACTGTTGTCTAATTTGGACTTCATTTCCTCTCTTGACTGGAAGTTGTTGGTGTTCAGTATAGGGGAATTTAATATATTGTCTGATCAGTATATTTCTATCCTCCGGTAGGACGAGGCAGATGCGTTGATACTATACCCACACAGTCTCCCAGCTCCATTTGAAAAGTCCCTGGGGCCAAAAAGCACAAATACCTACACACATATGATGAAATCCAGTTGAACTGTCGGCTATGCAGTACCGGTGTTCCCAGTACCCGGGCTCAGCTGCCCCTTCAGCCCCTTCTCAAACCTTCACTGCCATCTCCAGTTCCACCAATGCCCATTAATCAACCTTGTCAGTGAACCTCACATTGATCTTCATTGTTGAGCCAGGAAGGACTAGTGGGCTATTTTGCAGTGTTGTTGCAGAAGTTGGGCATTAACTCCTGCTGGATTATCTCCTGCTGGAATGCTTGGCTATGGGTGTCCATTGTAGAGCAAAAAGTGTTGAGGGTAGCCATCAATTTTTCTAAGTCTGTTGGCTGTGGTGCTGGTTGAGCCATCTCTGCTGGGTCAGTCATGACTGAGTCTTTCTGTAACGACTGGATCGGGGTGGGAAACAACCGCTGGCAGAACCCCCAAGTGCTGGTGGTTAGGTGGCAAGCCACTAAGTCTCACAAGATGAACCAAATGCAGAGTGTGAAAGTGAAAGTTAATGATTTATTGCCAGAGGGTGTACACAAAAAAGCTCAGGCGAAAAGCAAACAAAAAAATACAGAAAAATCCAAAGAAGGTTCAAAATCTCTCAGAATATAAGCAGTCAAAAATAACTCAACAAAAACCCAGAGACAAGCCAGGTTAAAAAAAAAAAAAAGCCAACTCTTGGTTTCGGAACAAAACAGGCTGGTAACTCACTGCACAGCAAACAAAGACTCAGTGCAGGGAACAGAAAAGGCAGGAAATAAACACCCCAACCAATTACCTCCCGTGACCAAGATAATAGGGAACAGTTGGAGGGAAACGAATGAGGGTTCGGGAGGAGACGCATAGAGAGGTAGAGACAAAAAGCACATGTGCAGACTAACACAAACAAAAACAACAGTCAGTGGGTCTTTTGGCCAATAAAGGCCGCCAAAAAATCTAAACTGTTTTTTAATTTCTGCCTGGTGGAAAGGCGGCAAAAAAATCTTGGAACTGCATCATTGCCATAGAATAACTGAATTATTGCACTGTGGTCATCAGATAAGTTAAATGATTATGACATGACTGGCACATGCAATATTGTAATGTGACAGTCTGTTTTGAAAAGTTTGAATGAATAATGGGGGGAAATAGGCATCAATTGAAGGCCGATTCTCAAGGGGAAGTTCCCCCTTAATTTATATTTTATCAGTAATAAATATTAATTCTGCAATTTCTAGCCATCTCCAGTTAGACGATTTTATGGCAACTGCTTTAATAATTTGTAAGACTAATTAAAAACATAGCTGCCCCTCTCCCATTGGATTTTACATAAAATTTAATATAGACTTAATAAATCTTGCACTTATATTATTTTCATGTAAAAAGTATTCTTGTTTCCTCCCACAATTCAAAAACAAGCACGTCTGCCTAATTGGCTAAATGAAATAAATAACTACACATTTTATGTAGTTCATACATACAGGATTTATACATATATTATTTAAAACCTTCTGAAAAACTGAAAAATCCATGAACATTTAAATGAAGCGAACGAAGCTTAGAATGTCTTGAACATTTAGGGTCTAAGATCATTAAGACCAAGAAAAAAGACAAAAAGGTAATTAAAACAATAACGGACACTTCTTTAATAGTCAATTTTATTAGTCAAATCATTTATATTATTGTATATAAAAGAAGTTTATATTAAAAATATCTAAATGAATTGCATTGGCAGTAAAAGGCCTAACTGTGTTCTTGAATGTGGTGCAATGTTTCCTCTCTCATCTTCATTCAAAACCCAAGGTATCACAGTACTTCAGCTCAAATATGGTGCAGATAATGGCACATTACAATCTGCTGAACAAGTAGAGGTATACTTCTGTAAATACTACAGGAACATTGAATAAATTGACATTGACTGATCTTATGAACGAAATGTAAATTCTGCAGTCTTCTCCTTACCATATAAGACTAGTAATCTGTAGCCATAAAGGGGTGCACATGATTAGCAATAATATTCAAATGAACTGTGGAATTTTGTTGAGGACTGACTGGTATTAATCAGGCCCAAAATGTGATTGGACAGCATTTTACACATTATCAAATTCCAGGTTGGGTCAGTGTATGTTTCCCTACAGCAAGAGGTTATATAGTTACGTAAGGGTAGGAACTGGTTTATACATGTCACCTACTGACAGACCAGCAGTACCTTGAGGAGTTAAAATAAATCAAAATTGATTTATGAAATTTAATACATTGAAATTGAAAAGAAGTGACTAAAAATGGATGTTGATTTCCGAGATTTAAAAATTGCAAAAACACTGTAATTACATGAAAATGAAAACCAACATTACATGAAGTAAATACTTGAATAGTACCTGGTTTCTGATTCATCTTCATTTGACTGCACACTACTGTATTTTTTAATTTCTTCACTCACTAAATCATTCCATATGGTTTGAAGTTCATTCATGCTATGCAAAAGTTTTTAGAAATTACATTTGCAACACCTGTTAATTTTTCTCGAAAAAAGTCAAAAAAATTTAATCTAAAATTTAAAATTTTAATGTTCAATTTTTCTGAAAAATGTGTATTTTCACTGTTTTTGTTTATTATCCATACTCTTACCTCAATATACTTGTCAAAATTATTTTTAGGTTCACGTTTCCTACAATTGCATTGTTTAATACATTTTCACCAAAAAATATTCAGAAGTAATTTTTTACTTCTTTTTATTAGGAGCTCTTTTAGACATAAGTGGTGGTGTATTAACTTCACTGCTCACTACTGTATATAGTCCACAGTAAAACAAGAACAGAAATTTAGAACAATAGGAATGTGTGCAACCAGTTTAGAAGAGCTCTTGTCATTTGCATTTACGTAGCTATAGAATATGTTTTGGTCTGTACTCATGAACTTTACCTGGGAAGCTGGGAAGCACACTGAGGGCTGCTTGAATTTCATGATGTAAAAGCCTCAGCTGACTTTCATCATCCTGAAGAAGGGCATTTTTGGAATGGCCGCAGGTTTCTTCCACAGATAGGGTTACATTCTTTTCCACTGTTAACATATGGGAAATATTGTTATTAACAATTATTATAAGCAATAATAACAAAAAATAACAAAAACGTTATAAGATCAACATATCTGAAAATGACCACGGGTTCACAGACTCCCAAACAGTAAACTCTAGGCCAGTTTGAGCCATTTTCAACCCATACAATTATTATTTTTATTATTATTTTACATCATGTCAGTAACAACACCAGCATGGATGTGTTCCATCACTCTATGGTCATATTTTGTTTACAGCTCATTTAAAACACATTTAAAGTGTCCGGTATACATGGTATGTTCCCTGATATCATCCAGAATTAACATGGTATACGCTGTATAATGAAAAAACAAGTGCTCTAGAAATATTGCAAATTATGCAACTGACCCATATATGTAGGATTTTATGCATTACATTGCTTCCACAAAATGGGTTGTTAAATGATTGCATGAATAAGTGTACATATATGGTATAGATCAATTTTATATACACTAAATGGTCAAAAATACACAATAAATACACAAATATTTTAATTGTTTACAACATGCAAGTGATCATCATAATAATTTTCTAAGCCGCTTAATCATAATTAGGGTTGCAGGGAGGCTGGTGCCCATCTCAGTCGATTCTGGGTGAAAGCATGTTACAATCTGAACAGCTTGCCAGGACATTGCAGTTACAACACACACATAAAATGATGAAAGTAATCATGAAGCACAATATCACGGCTGAGGAGGATCCATCAGATGTGTCAACTGTGATTGAGGGAAACACAGTAATGGAAGGATGTGGAAGTCGAACAAAAGCCTGTGTTCTACTGATGGGACTGATATATGCCCTCAACCTGGAATATCCAAAGCAGCTGAAGAACACATTGGAAACTTTTCCAAAAAATCCCCTTTTTTGGATCTTGATGGGGCGAAACTACTGAAGAAGGTTGACAGCCTCAAAAGTAAGCTCATGCAGTAGACACGGTTATATAAAATTGTTGGTGTTCACCTATCTTCCTTATCTAGATGTTTGATAGGGTACAGACACAGGAACAATGTTGTTGAGTTTGCGTGTGTGCTTTTGACTTTTAAAGTAGAATAAGTGGCATCTGAAAGTGTTGTCTGCATTTTTCAGTTATCCAGAAACTGTATTTGAAGCTATAAGCTTAGGTTGATTCCTTGAAATGTTGTATTGCACTTTATTCTGCGTTTTGGTGGGTCATTGCTGCATAAACAAGGCAGTTAATTTTTTTGTAAAAGCTGAAGAGGCACAAGTCAGAGTTTGGATACAAAAAAATTGTCATGTGACTGGACATTGCTGATCGTCTTGAGTTCTCTCATGACTTCTGCTCTCCTTTCTTTTCTGCTCTGATCTCATTACTTTTCTGTTCATTTTCTCGTCTTCTCTGCTCTCCTCTTCTCGTGTATCCTCTGCTCACTTCTCCACTTCACTGGTCTGATCTCCTCACCTCTCCCCTCATTTCCTTCGCTCTCCTCACTTCTCTTCTCTACTCTGATTCTCCTTTTTCAGCAATCTGGATTTGGGAAGATGCGTTTGTCATCTAGCAACAACATTTGAAGCTGTTAGTTCAGTGAGTTATAAAACATGTTCATACATTGAAAAGCTGTG
>JBCNYG010000003.1:7867559-7878016 GCA_039654305.1 Porochilus rendahli | reverse complement strand
GATCTTGTATTTATGTATATAGAAAATCCCCTGATGAGTGGGCAACCACGAAACAGGTCTGTAGGGAGTAGTCATTTTTTTCCTTATACCACATATATATATATATATAAACCCCAGTAATTGAGATTCATACAGTATAGATATACGAGTATTTGTTTACATTGATTCACCTCCCAAAGATGGCCATGTCACAGCAAGCCAATGACGTACCAGGCCAAGGGCGCATAGCACACATTTCGTATCTATGTGAATATATGTATGACTAATGCGTATGAAAACTTGCACCAATTTTTTTGTTGATTCGCTGAGAGGACAACTAATTATAGAATTTGCTGATCAAACATTTTTTTAGTCGCCAAGGGGAAGTGGGCGAACGTGAATTCCATGCCTGCAGATATGCAACAACAAATTAGATAAAATAAAATAGCATCAATAAGAGAAAACAGATATTAAACAACAAATCAGATATAAACTAATGAACTTCTGAAAAAAATATAGCTGGCCACATTTGCACATGATCCCACTCTGCTTTTGCATGTATCACAAGCATCAGCTCATATAAGTGAACCTGTGGTATATAGCTCAGTGCATTTAAATGCACAGCAGTTCTGTGTTTACAGCTTTTTCTACACGAGTCATGTGTTGCTTTTTGCAAAGTGGGGATTTATCACAGTTTTTTTTTTTTGTTCTAACTCATTTTGTTTATTTTTTTTAAAACTATGATGGATTCAGATGAGCTCAAGTTGAGACTTTTCTGTACAGTTCTTGCACTCTGTTAATATGCAGTTTATATTTGTCCCTGTTAAATAAGCCATGTGATCTCTTCTTAAATGTAATAAAAATGTTTTTTGTCTTAGGTTCTTCTGGGACCCGATGATGCTGTGTTATCTGACGAACTGAATCATGCATCAATCATTGACGGAATTAGACTGTGTCGGGCACAAAGATTCCGCTACAAGCACATGAACCTGGATGATTTAGAGGAGAAGCTGAAAGAGTCCCAGGTAGACACATGATTTTTTTTTACACACAATTATTTTGTAAACAAACAATGTTAAAATCGAAGTAAAGAAAAATTACAATAAATAAACGTAAGGTACACATAAGCATATAAAGTTGTATTACAGTTTATGTTGAAGGAAAGCTTTAACACTTAAATCATTAATTGACATGCAAACCCATTTCATTAAAAAATATTCTCTACAGGCAATTCAAATTCATGTTCATTAGAACAGCACAGGACAAAAATTCCATTATCATCTCCTTGGACAGTGTTGTAAGTCATCGTTCTTAGACTTGTGCCTGTATTTGTCTTAGAAATTCAAATTGCAAGTTGATTCCATATTTTTTTCCGCAACACTGAGTGATTCCTTTTTTTTCTTTTATTATTCTGGGGAAAAAAATATTTTTATTTGTTTGAGGTATTTGTCTCAAAGCTGTTAAAGCTATTAAACAAAATGTGCTTTTGTATCGTATCTGTGATTTATTCAGCAGCATATTGCTGCCACTCAGGTAAGAGAAAAGATCAACTTCATGTTCATTCCTTCATTCATTCATTCATTCCTTCATTCATTCATTTAATCCTAATTAGAGTCTGGGGAGGCTGGCACCCATTTCAGCTGACTCTGTGCAAGGGCGGGGTACAGACCATTGCAGGGCCAACACACATGCAAAAATACATACACACTTTCACACCTAGGGCCAATTAGCCTGCTGCGCATGCTTTAGGAAACCGGAGTATGTGGAGGAAACCCACGCAAACCCAGGGAAAACATGAAAACTCCTGAGCCCAGGAATTGAACCCAGGCCTTCTTGCTGTGAGGCAGACAAACTAAATAGTGTCCCACTATATACAGTGTAGTGTTAAAAACTAATAAAGTGTTAAAAACTTAAATAACTCATTGTTATAACGTCAAACATTTCAGGTTATCTCAATATACCTTTACACTAATTTGAGATACAAAATGGTTACAGTATAACAATATAATATTTATCACATGATAATGTCAAAATGTTCAGGTTATAACAATATGTTATGTTGACTCAACAACAAATGTTTACTGTCATAACATAAGTTTATAAGTCAGAATAACATGAACATATATTGCTTTAAATAGTTTTATATATTGCTTTTAAATCTTTCATGTTCTAACAAACTATTATATTGTTAACATTTAAAGTGCATTGTTGTACTGTATTAGTTGGTTATATCAGAGTAACGTGAAAATGCATTGTGATAACTTAGTTTCATGTTATAACAGTTAACTTTTCACATTATAACCTTATGTTGATCTTTTACATGAATGGCAGCAATACGCTGCCTTAGATTTGTTTAGTTAATGTTAGGTAAAAAAAAATCTAATAAACATCCTCTAATTGTGATGATTCCATAATTGTTTATCAAGGGTCATGCAATTAAAGCCCAAATTCCCCCTTTCCAAACAAAATGTTCAAGCACATTTCAGTTTTACAATTTCAGACTCCTCAAAAATTGTTTTCAGTACATGCTTATAGCTGGGGTAGGTAAACTGAAAAGCTAGCAAACATTTAAATTAGCATTTCTTCATGGCTCCAGCTAGAGGTCGTGCCAAGGACTTTTTATCTTTTGATACTTTTTTTTAATTACATTTGGCAGTAAACCGAGCAGAATTACAGAAACAATTAATTAATACAAGGGTTAATTTCAATTGTGCAAATATTTGTACTTTTCCCAAATAATTGTAATTTGCAATATTTAGCATATTTATTGCATACCTAATAATGTAGTATGCCCTATTTTTTCACACACAGTCCTGCCGCCTGAAGCTAGTGGTAACTGACGGAGTGTTCTCCATGGATGGTGATGTGGCTCCTCTGGTGGGTATCTGTGATCTTGCTGAGAAGTATGGAGCGTTAGTCTTTATCGATGAATGCCATGCAACAGGATTCTTGGGTCCTCGTGGCCGGTGAGTAGAAGACATTGATGTGATGACACCTGCTACATGAGTAATAATTATTTGTCATAAAAACAGTGAAAACTGCACAACTTCTAGTTCTAGTCTAGTAATTCATCAATGTTTAAGTAACAACCTTGATGCCAAAAAGTCTGTCCGTATGTAACTCTGTACGTTGCTCTGAGAATGGTGTGTTTCTTCACACAGCGGTACTGATGAACTTCTGAGAGTGATGGGCAGAGTGCACATTGTGAACTCCACTCTGGGAAAAGCTCTCGGAGGGGCAGCAGGTAAGTGTCACTATATTTTGTGGACATTATCTTCATATATATTCATAGTGTTCACATAATATATGAACAGTTACTATAAAGTGACTGTAATATATAAATAATTTCAGTAAACAAACGAATCAGACATTATAGATGCAGCATGAATATCCTTTTTACAATTCAGAATATTAGCTCCCACCGCTACCGAAGGTAAGCAGAGAGGGAGCTGTAGAAATGGGTTCCGTATGTCCGTCTGTATGTATGACTTGTTAGTGCAATAACTGGCAGAAAGTACCATGGGATCACAAAAATTGGTTATGGGTACCCCTCACAGGCATATAGGGTGGGATTGTATATGGGTCACCTTGACCTTGTTTTAAGGTCAAATTTTATATATTGGACTTGTAGAATGGTCCTGCTGACAGTACTGTGGTCTGTTGTTTTTCACTTTAGTAATGTAACTGCGGTTTTGTCTTTAGTTGCATTTTAACTGGGAGAAATTCATTACATAAATCCATTGGAACAACTTTCTCAGGACTATGAAAATGTCTATGCACGTTTGCTTATAGAAAGCTACCATAGTTTTACCATAGTCAAGAGTAAGCTGCATAGCTGATTTTCGTCAAGAGTATGCTGCATAGCCATCAGCGTGTTTCTGCCCTGCGTTGGTCTGGTGAGCTGTCGAGGGTGTACTCTGTCCTCACCCAGAGTCAGCTGAGATGGGCGCCGGCCTCCCTGTGACCCTCATTAGGAATAAGCGGTTCAGAAAATATATGGTGAGTGATGTATAACTAGAATCTAAAGATGTCCTTCCTTCTTCTAGGTGGTTATACAGTCGGACCAAAACCTTTAATTGACTTACTCAGGCAACGCTCTCGTCCTTATCTCTTCTCCAACTCTCTCCCTCCTCCGGTAGTGGGCTCTGCAACTCGTGCAGTGGAACTACTTCTGGAATCCAGTGAAATTGCCCAGAGCATGGCTGCCAAAACTATGAGGTAGGAGTTGATGATGCAAGTGGAGCTCTGCAAGGATAGTTGTGCAGTATAAGGTTTATATTACAGTGACAGATAGATAAGCATTTTCATTCATTTGTTTGACTGCTTAAACCTACAACGGTCGTGGCTAGGTTGAAGCCAGTCTCAGCTGACTCTGGACAAAGGGGGGTACACACTAAACAGCTCACAAGTCCATCACAGGGCCAACACACACACAGACAGCTAGCCTAATGTGCATGTCTTTGGATTGTGGAGGAAACCAGAGCACCCAGAGATAAATCGCACAAGCAGGGTGACGAACATCCTTGCCAAGCCCGTGACTCGCACCCGAGACCTTCTTGCTGTGAGACGACTGTGCTAACCACTGTGCTAACAACGTCCAGTTGGAGACTGTACTTATGGTGAATGTTACATATATTGATGTTTATGCTGAGTAAATGGCAAGGTTTTCTTGAAATGTTCTTGTGTCAAAAGACTAAATCCGAAGATCTGGGTTTTGTAACATTTTGACCAACATTAACATGTCTGTGATTCTGTCCAATAGATTTAGAAACAGAATGACCGAGGCAGGGTTCACCATCGCAGGCACAGCTCATCCAATCTGTCCCGTGATGCTGGGAGACGCTCGCCTGGCTTCTATCATGGCTGATGACATGCTGAAATTGGGTAAAACTTTTTTGTCATTTTATATTGAAATGGTCATGTAGAAGGTTATAATTTCAAGTGAATTATAAATAATTGAGCAGAAACCTGTGGATCAGTGTAGATCAGTGGAATTATGAGGTAGTTGGGACTGGGGAAAACGACATTAAGGAAGTTGTTTCTTTCCTTTTTCCTCCTCAGGAGTGTATGTGATTGGATTCTCCTATCCTGTGGTTCCCAAAGGAAAAGCTCGTATCCGGGTCCAGATCTCGGCTGCACACACTGAATCAGACATCGATCATGCAGTAGATGCCTTCATACAGACTGGCCAAAAGCATGGAGTCATATCATAGAGTGATATTAGAAATACAGTGGGGGCAAAAAAGTATTTAGTCAACCACCAATTCTCCCACTTAAAAGATGAAAGAGGTCTTCAATTTTTATCACAGGTATACCTCAATGAGAGACAAAATGTAGTATTAGTAAAAAAGTATTTGGTCAGTAACAAAACTTCATCTCAATACTTCGTTATATACCCTTTGTTGGCAATGACAGTGGTCAAATGTTTTCTGTAAGTCTTCACTAGGTTTTCACACAGTTGCTGGTATTTTGGCCCAATCCTCCATGCAGATCACCTCTAGAGCAGTAAGGTTTTGGGGCTGTCACTGTGACAACACGGACATCCCTAAGTCCTGTTTTCACCCCTATGCTTCACGGTAGGTATGGTGTTCTTTGGATGTAACTCTTTGGAAGCATTCTTTCTCCTTTAAACACGACGAGTTGAGTTTTAACCAAAAAGTTCTATTTTTGTTTCATCTGACCATATGACATTCTCCCAATCCTCTTCTGGATCATCCAAATGTTCTCTGGTAAACTTCTGACGGGCCGGGACATGTACTGGTCACCTATTGCAGATTCAGTCTTTCCAGCCTGGTGCAGGTCTACAATTTTGTTTCTGTTGTCCTTTGACAGCTCTTTGGTCTTGGCCATAGTGGAGTTTGGAGTCTGACTGTTTGAGGTTGTGGACAGGTGACTTTTATACTGAGAATGAGTTCAAACAGGTGCCATTAATACATGTAACAAGTAAAGGACAGAGGAGCCTCTTAAAGAAGTTTCAAGTCTGAGAGCCAGAAATCCTGTTTGTTTGTAGGTGACCAAATACTTATTTTACAGAGGAATTTACCAATTAATTCATTAAAAATCCTACAATGTGATTTCCTGGATTCTTTCCCCCTGTTCTGTCTTTCATATTTGAAGTGTACCTGTGATGAAAACTGGAGACCTTTCTCATTTTTTAAGTGGCTTTTAAATTGCAGAATAGGTAGCTGACTAAAACAACTTAATCAAACTAAAAAAGACAATCATTTAAACATTAACAAAATGAGTCAACATGGAAAAATAATCATTCATATTTCAGTGTTCATAGGTACGTATGTGTGTGTGTATGATTTATTGTAAATAAGCCAGTACTTGAAACACAAATGAATGAGTTTATATGGAGAGACGGTTGTAAGCTTGTCGTCTCAGACTGTTGGAGATGAGAGGCGCAGATTGAAGATTGCTCATGATGATCTTTAATCTTGGAACGAGTGACGTTTAGGTGTCCAGGTTTTAGCGTAGTCTCGTCAGCCAGTTCAAGAGAGTGGTCTTCGCACTTATTTAGTTAATTTAAAACTCTGACATCAACATACAGCACAGCATGTCACACGTACATACAGTGTCATAGTAGTTGTAAAATAAAAGTTACAATAAAAGTAATTTTTCAGGTTAGTTTTTGTTACTAATACAATTTTCGACAGTTTATCCTCTGACAAATGATAAGGAAAGATAGCTGCACAAGTTTTATAAGAGGATTATGAACCACCATCTGGGTTCTCAAAATGGTGTGGATGTTACCGTGTCAATACTTGACATACTGTTTTTAAGGAACAGCTGCAACTCCAAAGAATTTCTTCATATAAAATGTTTGATACACTTATGCTGATTGTCAACAAAAACATTTTATTCTGCAGATATCATTAGATAAATTAATTACATTAGCTAAGCATGATGGATGTGACCCAGTTGGTTCTCTAAGTAAATGTTTTAAATAATTTTATAATTGCTAATATACTAGAAGTTGGAATTAACTAAACATTTGATGTAATTTCATACATTTTAAAGCTTGTTTACTTCCATCTAGGCAAGAACTAAATTATTCCAGATGAATTTGAGATTCTATATCACAAAAATGTTGCTGTTTATCCCAGAATGAGCAACATAAGTATATAAGTCTATATGTGTACATGTGGGTATGTGTATATATAGCTTAGTGTAGTTACCTTAGTTGTCTTTTGCGTACGTTTTTATAATTGTCAACTATTGCAAGAACAATGAAAATCAGTTAAGCAGCAAAGATCTCATGTCATCTTATGTACAATAAGCACATGGGTATGATAGAGGAGGTATAAGCTTATACCTCTAATGATATGACCATATGATGTATAGGCAGCATAAGCTCATCTTTGTCCTGACTGGACTTTGACTCAAATGGTTATTGCATGTTACCACACAGCATTTGAGGCACATATCAGTGTCCCATGCCAGAACATGTAAATCTGAACACTGATCACATCAGAGCTGTTGTTAATTTGCTCATTTAGCAGTCTCTGGCTATATCTGTTCTTTACTCTTCCTTCACTTCTGGTTTTCCTCCCTACTTGACCTTTTCTTTGATTGATTTAATATGTCCCAATGGCAGCCCTCAGTGACATGCTGGCTAACGATTCAAAATGGCTGCTGCCAAAATGCTTAATTTCTCAACAACACCACTGACTCGGGCTGTGCTGCTTCCCGAGATGGATTGAGAGTTTTTAGACCTCTAGGGGAACAAGAAGGGATAGAGTAGCTGTCATAACTCTGAGGGTTCAGACAACATTTTAACCAGATTCTAGAGTCCAAGAACAGATGCCTTGTGGTGTTGCCTAGTAAGCAAATGTTTACACATCTGATCGTATGTGCCTAAAGGTTCATTTGAGTTTTGGCTATTTACCATTAATTGCCCTTATTACTTTGCGTGAGACTATATCCTTATGGGTAAAATAGTGCTTGTCAAATTTCTTAATTACATATCACAGTTACATTGCAATAGCTTGACTGTAAAACTATTCTCTAAAAATAAACAATGTTTACAGTGCCATTATGCAAATTAGATTTTTTTTTAGAAATGACATAATTTAATGACACGTAGTACAACTTGAATTAATTACCACCCATATGTTTACGATTTGGGGTTAATTTATGTGAACCAATTATATAGTCTTAAGCAAGGCCCTGTGAAATGAAATGCATTTGAGCTGTCCCAACTTTTAATTCTAATGTTAACACTAACCTGAAGCTGTGTGTGTGTTTTACCACCAAGATCACTTTTGAAAGCACCATTACTGCAGAGTAGTTGACCAGAATGCAATTTTCACATTGTGTACGAATGTCATAAACCTGAAGCAAGAGGACAGATTCTGAGCTTAAAATGTGTAAATACTTTCAACTTAAACTTTTACTTGGCATTGTGTGCCTTTCAATACATGTAAATCATGTAGCATTTAAAAATAATTATAGTATGTGCAAACTGCTTCAGAAGAGTTGAGAGTTGTCATGGGGGGGGGGGAGCCAGGAAATGGAGCAAGTGCAAGCTAAATATTAGATATCAAAGATATTCTCAGGAAATGCATATAATAATTATTCTTAGATGCAATGGCTCAAAGATTCCTATCTTTCTACTCTCAGTTCATGTACACATTCTAATATGTCACTGTTTTTATTGTAACAACTTGCAGAGGGACTTGTGTGGAAGACAATTCATAAATCAAGATTATCCATATGTGCTATACTTGGGGAAATTATCCATGTTCAGGTAGCAACAGGGTGGTCCAGTGGTTTGCACTGTCGACTCACAGTAAGAGGATTCTGGGTTCAAAGCTTGTGGTTATCTAGGGCCTTTTTGAATGGGGTTTGTGTGTTCCCTCCATTTTCTCTCAGTGTGTTTATCTTTGGACTTTGCTGGAGGAAACCAGACCTATATACCTAGTACCTGTGTGGTCATATGGTAGATGGTACCCTTAGCTTCTGACTGAGTGAATGTTTTCTTCTCTTATCCTCTTTGCCCTTAGTCATCATTCACATCAGACAGCAGGATAGAACCAGATCCCCTCATGTGCATCTCTCGACACCTTTGATGCTGTGTAAGAAACACCCTGGATAGTCGTGATTGTGTATCTGATAAGAAGCTTTAAGCTCTGTGAACATCAGGGGAACTAGCTGTGTTTTAGCCTTTGTGTCACTTGCTGTTGGACCAGTCATAGTGTCATGACCTCATTTACTACTCGGTGGAGAAAAACATGATACTACATGGTAGAGGATACACTGCAGTTTGTGTACATATATTATTTGTCTATTTTTAATCCTGGGGGATGTTGTAAAGCCTGGGACCCTTAAACCTCAAACACACAAACGCAGCCTTTTATGGCCATTCTGGACCATGGGCATATTTAAAAATACATTAGTAAACTTTATAAGCCACAATTAATTTTTTCGTAAAATTAAAAATCACAATGCATAATACTTCCTAATTGCAGCCTGTTTTTCCTCTCTGTGCTCTTTAAGCAGATGGATGATTATCAGCTCTCTTCTCAAGAAGTGCCATATTAGTGATTGAGGGATAGGGTGGGCTGAGGCGTATACAATTAATTGCTATTAAGTGATGCGAGTTGAGAGCGATTGGAGATTGGAGTGTTTTGATTACTGGATGAGGATTAATCAGACCATCCTACTTCCTGAAGGAGGGTAGACAGCTTTCTGGAGGCATTTTATTGCTCTTATTGCTGAGTAAGTGCCAGAGGCTTGGTAAACAGATTAGTGTTTAGATTGCAGTGGCGTAATTCATATAAAGAGTCTGTAATAGCAGTGTTGTGAGATTGCATGGTTTTCTGCAACATTTAAAGTATGGCATGAATGCTTATGCACAATCATACTGCTAATTATTCTTTCATATTATTATAGTTTGCCAGTGTCCAGGTTGTTTAAATAATACTTAAAAGTTAAACGTTTATCAGGTTTACTATTGACTATAACGGGGACTGGCGGTGTGACTCACTGTAACTTTAAGCTCCTCTGAAATATAGCTATACTTTAATGAACCTCTTGAGGCAATGAGGAAGCTCAAAGAAAACTAGCCTCAAGGAAAGTTTGTTGGACAGTTTTATTCAGCATAACGCTGCACTTGTCTCCGCTGCACACTGAGGACAGAAGATAAATTTGTGTTTGCTAAACATGCTTCAACATACCTTCCTAATTGAGCTACTTTTGCCTTCTGAATAACAACCTAGCAGAAAAATAATATTCCCTCTTTTTTTTTTTTTAAACCTGTCCTGTCCAGCATCATAGCAAACAGAATGGCAGTCTGGTTGCAGTGTTGTGCCGAACAAATTAGCTTTTTCAAGAGGAGGTTTTATGAGAAAAAAGATCCTCTTGATAATCGGATTTATTTATTTACTGCTGATTTGTGCTATGAAATCCATGCAATTCCACCGGACCTGACAGGAGGGGACAGATAGAAAAAGAAGATAGGAGACATAAGCAAA
>JBCNYG010000003.1:7815301-7827112 GCA_039654305.1 Porochilus rendahli | reverse complement strand
AGTCGGCTGAGATGGGCGCCAGCCTCCCCGCGACCCTAATTAGGAATAAGCGGTTCGGAAAATGAATGAATGAAGGACTACAACTAACAGGGCCAGCAAACTTGCATCATGTACAGTTGGACGTTTCTGATGACTGTCACAAAAAACCTATTGTAGGAGTGAAAATCTGAAAATATCTGAATTTTCTCAAGAGGAAAAGGACATGCTCTTTGCAAGATGTGGAATAGTGGACACAACAGTAACCTCAAGTATGGCTGTATGCCTTCATCACAAGAAACTTTACCTTGACACTGTTTCTTGCAGAAGTCATGCTTGGTCATTCAGCAGAAACGTGCTGTCCAACTGTACAAGATGCAAGTTTGTTGGCCCTGTTAGTTACAGTCTTTATTCTCAAAACAGGGCTTATTAAATGTGTAACATATATAGCACTTTCCTTTCTTAATTTAATCCAAGTGTAAATCTGCGTGTTATATCTGCCAGTGTGTGACTAAGAACCCGAAATAGAAATGCTGGTAATGTTTTGGTGTAATGGTTTTTTGATTTGGTTATATGTTGGTATTACGGTAAAACAATATCCTATACTGTTACATCAGTGTTGTGTATGGGGGACACTTATTATTTCTTGATACTGATGTATTGATTGCTCCAAAAGTATAAGGGTTGAAAACATGCATATTTAATTTGAACTTTTTTATTATGGAAGGATTTTTTTTACATTTAAGCCTATTTACAGTTAAGCCTTGATATTTTGGATTTTCCCATCTTATATATACTTTCAGGAAAAAAAGGTTTTTGGTTGACTTCATATATATGTATACCTGCATCACTAAGTGCTAATCTTGACAAACTAGTATGCCTTTATCTTTGACCCTTTTTTTTCTTTTAAGAATCCTGCTTCCAGCTTTCCCTGACCAATCTCAAGCCCCCCATCTTCTGCCGTCAAGGCTACTTAAACAAAGGAGGTATTGTGGGTAATAGCCACCTGCATCAGAATGCCCGTGAAGCAGGGCTCATGGCAAATACTCACAGACCAGTTCTTCATGCTAATGATGGGTCATTTTCTGAATACTTGTCTCAAGCTGGAGCTGCAATGTCTTCAACGGTCAGCTCTGACCTTTAAAGCAAGTACAACAAGCCAAAGACTGACATTCTTATAAAGTCATTATGAAATATCAATATTTATCTGTACCCTTTTATTATTTTTTTATGTAGTATTTAGTTAACTAAATGCCTCTTATTTTTCCATAAATGGTACCACACTACAGTTTATCAGATCTGTTTTTTAAATAAGAAAATGTTGTTTATGAGCTTGTGGTTTGTCTGGGCTGATTAACTTATTTTTCAAATATAATGAGTACTGTTACATTTATTTGTTTATTATACACATGTATGCACAACTGAGATCCTGTACAAATATTCTAGTAAAACCTTGAATTCAACTACAATTTTGTGTTCCCAATTTTACTTGTTTCTTATAATAATTATTTTCAGTTTTACAGTGAAAGTATTGTATAGGTCCATTTGTTGAAATTCCCGCCTCCAAAACACCACACAGGTACCCTTAAAACTTCTACAACTATAGGAAATGTGTCCATTAACAAAAGCTGTTAACTAAAACAGTCCAGCTGTGCCGGTGTTTTTTAATGGAATTATGAAAGATAATTTATTCATTTGTTGAACCACATAATCCTACTATGGTCGTGAGGAGGCTGGAGCCTATCTCAGCCGCCTCTGGGTGAAGGTTGGAGTACACCATGAACAGCTCGCCATTTTATCACAGGACAAAAACACACAACCATTTACACCCAGGGTCAATTTGGCACAGCCATGTCTTTGGACTGTGTAAGGAAACCGGAACATCCAGAAGAAACTCACACAAGCATGATGAAAACATGCAAACTCCATACAGAAACGCCCTCACCAAACCAGGGACTCAAACCCAGGACCTTCTCGCTGTGAGGTGGAAGTTCTAACCATGACACCACTGTTACACCTATAATATAAAGGATGATAGGTTACCATTGTATTTAAATGTTTCTATATAAGCAACGTGCTGTAGGTACATGTGTGTATGGCCTTTCATTTTTTTTTTTAAACAAAGTTAAGTGTCAACATGCCAAACATTTTACTGAAACTGTAGCGCTTCTTTATCTACTGCAAGGTTGTGATTGGCTAGAATAACATCAACGACCGATTTGATTGGCTGAACTGATTCAACGCTGAAGCAATCAGGAAGTTTTTTACTGGAATGAGGCACTTACATGAAACAGGCGACATTTTGGCTCTGTAACACCGAGCGGTTGATTATCATATCTTTTGAACCTCAGTGGAAATGTAGCTGATTTGTTTCTATTTCATAACAGGAACATGTAATGTAGAGCCGCAACAGAGCAGGGCTTTTCGTCCCAGCTTACCTACGAACTAATAGACTGTACATGTGCAGACGCTAATGTTAGGTTTGGTAATGCAGGGAAAAAAACTTGTAGCTATGTGTTAAATGACTGAGAGGATGGAGGGATCCGACGACAAGCGGTCCAGATGTGAAGGCGAGTACACGGTGAGAAACTCACCGCAAAAGGAAGTAAAGGGAGAAAAAAGGGACGATGTGGTAGACATTGGAGCTGCTTCTTCGTTTGCCTTCTCGGGTATTGATACTTTGAGTTCCCTGAAGGTCCACCGAAGCAACCAGTCGGCGGAGAAAAGCCTTCGATACCTGCACACTCTCTGGAGCCCGGACGCTTTATTTCAGACCGATCCGGCTGGAGGCAAAATGACCGTGAGCAAAACCAGGAGACTGGGGAGAGTCCGGAGGAATCTGGGACCCATAGGCAAAGACCTTTACGGTAGGGTTGTAGATTCTGTAATAAAAAAATAAGCTGAACCTGGTTGGTTTACTAGTGTTGTTGTGATGTGGTAGCTTTTTTTTTCGTTATGATGTGTAATCACTCTTAGAACAGTTTGCTGTTTGAGAGAAGCTGTGGTGTTTATGCAGAACACCCTTCTCTAATCACTGATGTGTGTCTCCAGGACACCAGTCCTGTTACTGTTTCCTTTAACCACCTCTGCCCTCCTTTCAGCTGTGAAGAGGCTCAGAGAAGCAGCCAATGGCAACGACATCGACACTGGTAGAACATACAGACAGTACTCTTTATCAGCTCTTTAAAAGTCAGAAAACACAATTTTATTTGGGTTTCCTTTTAGTTCGTAGGTTATTGCAGGATGGTGTTGACCCCTGCGCTGCAGACGATAAGGGAAGAACTGCTTTACATTTCTCCTCCTGCAATGGCAATGACAGTATTGGTAGGTCACTGGTAGTTTGAAACTTGGACAGAGGTTCAATTCTTCTCTCATTTCATCATTCATTTTGATTCTGGTGATGATCAATTGCCCCTGTTTTCTCTGTCCTGATATTTGCATTATTATAGTTCAACTGTTGCTAAGCCATGGTGCCAATCCAAACCAGCGAGACAGCCTTGGGAACACTCCTCTTCATCTTGGTAAGAAAGTCCCCAAAGAAGAATATTTGCACATTTAGACTTGTAAATCTTCACACATTTTGTAGAGTCTGTAGTATGATGGTATAAATATGCCACCAATAATATGTCATGATTTGTGTAGGTCTCCTCTGGAGTTCATGCTCCTCCCTATTCACATTAGCAATCTTTTTGTCCATTCTCATGACTAGATTTCTTATTGATGTGAAATTCCATCAAAGTATGTTAGATGTTGGAATCTTTTAATCTTGACTACTTATTTTTATATACCACTATATTATGTTTACCACTAAAATCTTTAGGAAAAATAAAAGTAAAAAAGGCAGTAAATGTGTATTTCTAAATTTCAATTTGAATAATGTTGCAAATAATTTTACTTTAAGGTTTATGCAGCCTGAAAGTGTGTGTTTATTAAAGAAAAAGCTTTTATATATGATGTAAAATAATCAGAAATGTGTTTGTCAAAAAAAATCACGAGGCAGCCATTAGATCACTTGGATCCACCCAAATGCCACACATGCATTCCTTTACCATGGTTTGAAGATCTTTGCTCTTGGATAATTTTTAAAACATGGAAAAAGATAAAGGAAGGAAGAGTTTAAAGTTATTAAAGTTTGAGGCACTTGTATGAACATGAAATGCTGTTAAGATAATCTGTACATTTTATTCTGGTTTAAATTTCCTCTACAGCTGCCTGTACCAACCATGTGCCTGTCATCACTACCTTATTGAGGGGAGGTAAGGGTAAGATTTATTAAAATATGTTGATGTGAACAGCAAGCAAACTAAACCTTTACATCCACCAAAACTATTTTCTTAGTAATAATACACACTAGAGTTCTGAGGAAGTCTTAACATTGCAAATGTGTTTTAGGTGCTCGGGTGGATGCATTGGACCGTGCAGGAAGAACCCCTCTACATCTTGCCCGCTCAAAACTCAACATATTACAAGAGGGAGAATCCCGTAGCTTGGAAACCTTACGAGGAGAAGTCACTCAGGTTATTACATCTTAATAACCACTCTGCTTTAGAGATCACATTTTATTAGTCATGCTGCACTTGCTTTGGGCCTTACTAGTCAAGACTTTGATTCAAGTAATCATACTGCTCTGGAGCAATAAGGTTGAGATAGGAATGTAACTCTTAACAAGAAAAGCAAATGATAAGTAATCTGTTGTTTTAGCTGATGCACTCATGGAGCACTATGTCAGAGAACCTGTACTTGTATTCTTTCGTGCAATTATCTAATCCAAATGAGTTCTAGTGAAATGAATAAAACCCTGCAGATCTGTGCAGCAGCTGACCAGGTAATGGTCACATTAACCATCAAAATCAACTGGAAAACCTTGCTAAAGAACAAGATCAGCTGAGGCTGGACAGACTGCTTTAAGCTGGTGGAAAGACTATAGTAACTGAGATAAGCACTCTGTACAGTTGTAATGAGGAGAAAAGCACCTTGTATTGCAGAATACATTAAGATTTTAGTCAGATGGGCTACACTAGCAGAAGAACACTTTGGGTTTCACTTTTGCCAACCAAGAACAGAAAGTTGCAATGGTGCTGCAATGGAATAAATATAGCCTGGTCTGATGCATGTTGAGTTTTACCCCAGCATACAGATAGTAGGGTCAGAATTCAGTGTTGGCAGCATGAACAGATTATGCCCAACCTGTCTTGTGTCAACAGTCCAGGTTGGTGGAGGTGGTGTAATGGTGTAGGGAAATGTCTTTTTTTCCCCCCTCTCTTGGCATGTTTTTTGCCCATTGGTAAGCATTAATCACTGCTGGAATGCCACAGCCTGTGTATTAACAGTATTGTTGGCCATGTACATCTCTTTATGGCCACATTTTACCCATTTTCTACTGGCTAATTCCACCATGCCACAAAACAAACATTACCTCACTATTGTTTCATGAGCAGAACAGTGATTTACATGCTCTTTATTGGCCTTCCTGGACACCAGATGTGAATCCAGTACCTTTGGAATATGGTAGGGTACTTGCATGCAAGTGCACCTGAATAATGAATAAGGAATGGTCATGTATGTTAATATTAACCAGAAACCTAAAGGAATGTTACTTAAATCTTGTGGAATCCCTACCAAACCCACACCGTCCCCGGTATTACTAGTGTTCTTTATATAGTGTGAGGTGAGTGTATGTGCTTGTTCTGTATGCTATTAAATGTGGCTTAAGCCTAGTGGCAGATTTCATGCCCAAGCAGCTGTGATTGCAGTAGTTATTAGGAAGCATTTATAAAAGGCATTTCATTTTAATTAATGGACCAATAAAATACAAGGGTCCAACAGTGGTGCTCATGGCAGGCTCAGGTTTGAACTATCATTATTAACAATCATCATTAACAAAATACCTGAACCACAGAACTAGCACTGACACATTTAATCACACCTGATGAAATGGTGATAATTTGGAATTAAATTTTATATGAAACCCTAATGACTTGGTAGCAGCAATAAAATACTTAGACAAAAGTAATTTAAAATAGTTATAACTATAGTTAATCTAATTTTGTTGTGAGCTTACTTTCACTTTGATGGAAATGCTTGTAGATCATTCAGATGCTGCGTGAATACCTGAACGTGATGGGACACAGTGAGGAACGAGAAAGGCTGGAGCATATTTCTACCCAACTACAGCACACCCGTACTAAAGAGCAGGTAATATCCATTGCTAGAGTTTAGCTGTGTGCACCCACCTTACATTAATTTGTCATTCATACCGTCAAGTAATTAAAAAAAGTCAGAAAAATCTTGACACTGATGCTTTGTGCAAGTTTTAATCAACTCCACAGTTTAACATGTCTTCAGTCCATCATGTCTATTAAAAGAGAATGAGGGGAATTCCATGTTTTACCATCTTCCCTGTTAATACTGTACAAGTCTTTTTCTGACACCTCATTCTGATGAAGAGGGTGCCTGATTTCAGCAAATGTTTATTTATTTATTTATTTAAGAAATAGTTTGTCCAGTGCATATATAATCTTGTAAAAATACACTGACATGAGAGGAAATAGTTTTTTTATATAGTTGTGTATAGTTTAATATAATAAAAATGAGAACTTTTTATTCATATTTTCACTATAATCATTAAAGCTTGATGCTAAAGTAAGTGATGTGATTATTAAAATGAATCTTAGTGTTGTTTATTTCTTTGGTGATTTTATGTAATCTATGTTTATGTGCTTATGTAATTATGTATTCTGTTTTCATAATTTTATGTAACCTCTATGTTTTAGTTGATTTTATGTAACAAATCTTTTTTTCAGGTAATTTTTGTAACCCATATGCTTTTAGTTGATTTTTCTTTTTTTTTTTTACAGATTTTTTTATAACCCATCTCTTTTTGGCTATTTTTTTAAAAAACACGTCTGTTTCTAGCTGATTTTATATATACCATCTTTTTTTAACCCTCATCTGTTTTTAGCTGATGTCCAATCTAATCCAATCCACCTTTATTTATAGAGCGCTTTAAATAAAATCAACACCAGTTGATACAATGTGCTGTACAGAGGACTAAAACAAGAACAATTAAATACATATAAAAACAATAAATAAATAGATAGATACAGAAAAAAGAAACCATAAAACCAAAATAGATAAAACTATATGTAACGTCTCTTTGTTTTTAACAGATTTTTTTTTTTTTATTTTATTACACATCTATGTTTTACAGAATTTTTTATGTAACCCATCTCTGTTTTAGCTGCTTTGTTTTATAACCCTTTTCTGTTTTTAGAATTACAAAAAAAACTAATTTATAACCCATCTGTTTTTAGATGATTTAATGCTCATCTCTCTGTATTATACACAGGTGGATGAGGTGACTGACTTACTGGCCAGCTTCACGTCTCTGAGTATAGAAATGCAGAATATGGGAGACAGGTAAAGAGGATTGGATGTGCAGGCTTACAGAAGGATGGATCTGAGGGTTGGATGGGAACATGAACCTGAGATATTTATTTATGACAAGCTGTATAATTGTATTCAATTGGGTCAGTTGTGCAACATGTATGACTAAAAGCTGACTCACATGTGAGCGATTACAGCTGTGAAATAGTGCAACATTGTTTTTGGTTGGTTTCGGCCGGAAAAAAAAACACTTGAAATTTGAAAACCTTTGAATATCTTCGATTTTCATGTATGCGGTAATTATCGTACTTCAGAAATGTGTGAAAAATAAAAATTTCGTACAGGTCCAGACCAAGACTCTGAATATGTGTCATTTACCTTGAATTCAACCAACTATTTCTAAAAATGTGCGAATTCCACGCTGAATTTATTCAGTTCCCCTCAAAATAAAATTTGCACTTTTGGACAAGATCTCATACCTGTGAATCAGCTTTAAATCAATGGCCTTCAAACACATCGATCTTATTTCATCCTTTTGTTTTGTGCTGTCTGTATATCAGCTCAGTCATTATTGTTCACTGTAAAGCTTTTTAGATTGATGTTGAACATGTATCAGACAATGAGAATAAAAAATTATATCCAAATATTTGTTTAAATTCGATTATTTACGTGTGTTTTCATAAGGAACTATAATAGCAGTGTACAATAGCATGGTATGAATGCTTAGCCAGAAGGTGAGCATGTGTGAGGCTGGGTGCATGTTTTCCTGTCAGTCTGGAGCCGCTGTAGACTGTAGACCCTCCTCTCAACTCCCGCTTTGTTGTGGACTCAAATCAAAGATGGCGGCTGGCGCCGTTTAAATCCGGCCATCAGTGAAGGTAATTTTGGCATTTATTTCCACCTAAGCCCCGTTTCCGCTTCTTGGAAATCGTTTGCGCTGTGCATAATGTGTAATATTCTGTAGTAAATGTGTAGAATGCACGGCGCAGTGGTCGATTATTGAATCTCAACGTTTTTGCGGCCTGTATGAAGCTGAAACCGCAGGCTGGCGTCGGAAAAGCAGCCGGCTGTGTGTAGCCCGTCCTGGGCTGTCGGATCCCGTGCAGTTGAATGAAGTGGGAGTAGAAGCCCAGCGGATCCGAGGGGGTGTGTTTGTGTATCCTTTCGAAAGGAGGCGGGAAATGGCCACTCGATTAACGACGAACATCAGATCGCCTTTTAATTTTAGCCGAAACAGTTTCAGTTTGATGAGACGCAGAAAGTGGCGAAAGATTTCGCATATCGCGATTAAAAAAAAACCCCCACAGACATCAGCATTAATCCACTTTGACCGTCTCCGCCTCGTCTATACTCATCTGTTAAACAAACTGCAGGAACTCCCTCAGTGTTCGTTTCACTAATCAGCAAAGTTCAGTTGGTTTGTTCTTTATTACACACCAGACATGGAGCTGAAAACCAGTTCACGGTTCTTTAAGTTCTCTGTCCTGCCTGAACTTCCTTCACATCACCACACTTAAAAACTACCAGGACTTAGGAAAACGAAAATAAATACTGATTAACTTTTGTTAACATGAGCCTATACATTTTATTTATTCAATTTATTATTATTATTATTTTTTTTTTTTTTTCACGTGACATTGACACCTGCTGGGGTTCCTGCCACAAGTTGCTTTTTTCTGTACAGCACATTTTGTTTCCTAAGGTTTTCTCCAGACCTCCGTCTATTTACAGCACAGTAATGTCCAGCTTTATCATCTTCATCTATAATATTCCTGTTGTTCTTGTTAGTTCTGGGGTGGTCAGGGCTCTACTCACTCACTTACTCACTCTCTTATTTACTCACTCATTTGCTGAACCATTTAATCCTACTAGGGTCGCAGGGAGACTCTGCCGACCCTGGGCAGTGTACACCCTAAACAGATTACGAGACCATCACCGTGCAGCGTACAGGTAATCATCCACACTCCCACATAAAGGGCAATTTGGAACAAACAGATAGTCTAATGTGCATGTCTTCGGACTGTAGGAAACCAGAGGAAACCCTTGCAAGCATGAGAGAACATGAAAACTCCACACACAAACACCTGAGCCTGGGAATTGAGCCCAGGACCTTCCTGTTCTGTGGTGCAAAAAGCTGCCAAGCACTACAGTCAGGGCTGTAGTCTTGTGATTAAAAAACATGTTTTTTGTTACTATCTTTTACTGAATTCTACAAAGAATGTTCAAGAATTTCCTGGAAAAAAAATCATCTACAAAAGTTTTTATTCAAACAGTGCACAGAATCATTTTCTCAACACAGGCAAGTTGTATCTCTTAAGTTACTTGATGGGTGAAACAGTAGCACAGTTGTTAGCACATCTGCCTTACAGCCTGGGTTTGATTCCTTTGCTTGGGCATTTCTGTATGGAGTTTGCATGTTCTCCCCGTACTTACACAGGGTTTCCTCTGGGTACTCCAGTTTCCTCTCACAGTCCAAGAATATGTACAGTAGGCTAATTGACTGTTTTAAATTGCCCCTAGGTGTGAGTGTGAATGGTTGTATGTGTGTTGGCCTGGCGAGCTGTCCAGGGTGTACCCCGCTTTCCCTAGAGTTGGCTGAGATGGACACCAGCCTCCCCCGCGACCCTAATTAGGATGAAGTGGCTTAGAGAATGAATTAATAAAGTTACTTGATTGAGGTAGCCTTTTCTGTCCACACAGACTGATACTTCGTTAACAACTGACAGCTGATCATGGAATTTGAGGAGATGAAACGGAAAGGTGTAATGGGTGAGAAATCCTTATTATCTTACCCTATTCTTTATTATTAAAACTGTTCAGAAATGAAATATTAAATAACGGTTTTTATTCTCTTATCTTTGCAGAGGTGTCCGGTACAGAAGGAGAGGTAGGTCTGGTGGCTGGTCGCAGTCAGAGAGAGAAAAGACGCTCATACAAAGATTTATTGAGAGAAGAGGAAGAAACAGCACAGGTGTGCAAAATGTCTAAAAGATAGAGTGAAGTAACAACAGGGAGACAGGAGCAGTATGGTTTAGGTTTACGACTATTCCATGTCCTGTCAGTCAGGTGAAAAGATCTGGTCTTTGTATGTCATGACATACAATGTAGCCCAGTATATTCGGTACATCCCTGATTACATACCACTAATATGAAGTCTTTGAGAACTTCAGTAGGGAGTTATAGTCTACAGTATCACTTCAATATACGAAGAACTTGATGTCAGGTTAGTTAGGTCGAGGTACCATTTAAGAGGAATGAGGTTTAGGCTCATCTTGAATTTCTGTTCCTTATTCCATTTGGGATTTATAGAGAAGCGCAGACATAGTTTGAAACTGATGTAGGAAATGTTTTTCCCTCATCCAAATTTTGTTCTGTTAATTCCAGTTTGTTTTGTCACTAATTAGGACTCTGAGATGATCGTGATGGGTGGAGATTTACACAAAAAGAAAAAGAAGCACTCAAGTGCTCAAGATGAGTACCATTATAGAGGTAAGTGTAATGGAGTGGACACTGCAAAAGAGAGATGAGCAGCTGCTAGAACATAAAAATTGCATGCATTTTGATGAGCGATAATGTTGAATCAGTTAAAACCAGGGTTCCCAAACTTTTTCAGCTCAAAATGAGAAATCTGCCATCACCCTAAGTCCCAAATTTACAATAGTACACCATGAACATCTATAAAATCTACATATGTGAACTACAGATAAAGCTCACAGCAAGCCATGATTTTAACATATATATGAAATTAATTCACACATTCATTCACTGAATTCACATATACCTCGTTGGCTTGTCTTTAAATCCATTGTTACGCATTTCACTCTGTTAATGGGTGACCAAATAAAAATCTGTCTGTGACTTATTTTGGTTTGTGACCCTAAGTTTAGGAAAGACAGGTTTACACAAAAATGCTCAGTTTCTTAGTTTGAGAGGCACTGAGCCTCATGCAGGAGTATGTTAGTATTTGTAAATCCCTTGTGTTTTATTAGTAAGCTGTGTTAGTACATATAAATGTGTACTCCGTGTTAGTGTTAGCCAAGCTAGTATTCCAGAGTCAATAAACATTTGTGTGTCCTACAAAATTGTGAAAAAATGAGTTGCACCTGTGTGTTCATGAGAACTGAAGGTTTGCATAATTCACACCCAGATACTACGATAGAAGGTTGCACTTCCCATGGTATCCAACAGGAAGTTTCATTGAGGAGAATGGCATCAAAGTTGAATAAAAAACATGGACGAGAACTTTAATTTCGGTGCTTATAGAGATTGTAAAAGGAAAAGTGCTCATATTACATAGTGTGTACTTAATAGTGGCCTTCTTGCTGTGAGGTGGACGTGCTAACCACTGCTCCACTGTGCCACCCTGTACAAAAATCATTTATTCATTTTCTGAACCGCTTATTCCTAATTAGGGTCGCGGGGAGGCTGGCGCCCATCTCAGCCGACTCT
>JBCNYG010000003.1:7791043-7813482 GCA_039654305.1 Porochilus rendahli | reverse complement strand
GCCCGAGCTGGGAATCGAACCCAGGACTTTCTTGCTGTGAGGCGGACGTGCTAACCACTACGCCACCGTGCCGCCCGTACAAAAATTAAAAATACAAAAATATTGGTGCCACAAGTTCACATAAATTGTTTGTACATGATGTTGAGTAATAAATCTGTTTTTCGTTATTGCATGGTTCCTCCATAAGGCACATTGTGTATAAGAAATTGGCTTTGAACATAAAAATGAATGAAGAAAAATACTGGTGTATCCCTGGTTCCATTTAGGACACTAGGTACATGGTCAGACAGACTTGTATATTACCCATGGCACAATATTAATTTTATCTTTCCTCAGACCACCATGGTTTAGTCCCTCCTCATAAGAAGAAACGCAAGTCCTCTGAACGTTCACCCTCACGCTCTTCTTCATGTTCCTCTCAGCCAGCTCACTCTACAGATACTGCTATGGGCCTCTTGCAGGCCATTACCTCCCCAATGGCCACAGGCTCTGAACCTGGCCCCAACATTCATAAAAAGCCATCTTACCCTCCTCACTCATCACATTCCTCCTCCAAAGATCGCAAGCGTGAGGGCAACTCCAAGAGTGGCCAGTCTTTCCCCCACTCTTTCTCTCATTCCCGTCATCCAAATTTATCTTTGTCGTCTAAGAAGCATTCTTCATCCTCTCCTTCTTCCTCTAAGTCATCCTTATTCCATGCCGGAGTGGGTAGGGGTGAGCCACTGACACTGCGAGATGGAGAGGGTCTGAAAATGAAGCTCATCCTTTCACCCAAGGAGAGGAATGACGGAGGGGAGTCAGTTGAGAAATTCCTCTTTCCTGGTCATCCATCGTCAGGGAGCATCGGACATCATTCTTCCTCTGGAGTCAAAAAAAGTGGAATGAAGAAGGAGAAGGACAGGGACCGCATGATGATGTCTAAGCCACCAAAGAAGAAACAGCACAGCCGTGATCCTCTGCCCATGGTGGGGAAAGAGGTAGAAGTGGAGGGTAGGAGACGTTTATGTTCATCTTTATTGCAGCTTAGGAAAAGTTGATGGACCACCCTTGTTGTATAGCTGTATGTCATGAAAAGAACATGTATTGTTTTTTTTTTATTTCAACATATTTGATCAAAATAATTATACCCTTTTAAATACAGCACCTATAGAAAATAGGTAAATGATTGGTTTTAGAAGCTGGTGTTGCTTTAGCAGAGGCTTTTTCTTATTTTGATCAATTTCCACACAGTGAAAAGATTTTGAAAAAAATAGAGCTCTATTTATTTCTAAGTATGATTTTATATATACCAGACCCCAGATCTTGGCTTTAAATATGATGTGGTAACTAATATTGAATACCTGATTCTAATTTTATGGACTGGAAGGTATTACAATATAAGGGTGTACTTCATTTTTCAGTGTGACTGATTTCTTTTATTTATTAATTTAGCTATTTAAATATTTTTTAATTAAAATTGTGATGAGGGGCAGCATGGTGGCTTAGTAGTTATCACATCTGCCTCTCAGCAAGAAGCTCCAGGGTTTGGGGTTTCTGTGTGAAGTTTGCATTTTCTAATCATGCTAGTGTGGGATTCCCTTGGGTACTCCGATTTCCTAGCACAGTCCAAAGTTAAGCAGAGTAGGCTTATTGGCTGTTGGTGTGAGTGTGATGGGTTGTGTGTGTTAGCTCTGGTCTGGCGAGCTGTTCGCTCAGTGTCGGCTAAGATAGGCCCCAGCCCCCCCTTACACCCCTAATAGGATTAAGCGGTTCAGCTAATGAGTGAGTGTACGTGAAATTCTGTCGTTTGTCGTTAAAATACCTATTTTATGTAATTTATTGGAATATATCAGTTTATCTGTAGACACAAATCAGCAATATCTAAGGGCTGTAGTAATTTTTTCATATGGGCATACATTGTTCAGTGCTGTCGTTGATACAGTGTTCATGAATTTCTTTATGCTTTTTTGATACTGTTTATAATGTTTGTACTTAAAGAAATACTCGAATTATTTCAACCTCATCTTTATTCACATCATCAATAGCATATATTTGATTTCTCCATGCTTACTGCAGCCATTTGTCTTCTAGGACAGTATGGCGGGTCTTTGGCACAGAGAGGAGATTGTTCATCCTCAGGAGGGGAGCTAGAGGCAGGGGAACTAATCATTGATGACACCTACACCCACCTTTCATCTAAAAAGAAGAAAAAAAGCAAAAAAAGCAAAAAGAAAAAAGATAAAGAGAAGGACCGGGACAAGGATAGAAGCTCAAAAGAGAAGAAGCACAGCAAAGGAGGAAACACAGAAAAGAAAGGATTTAAAGGTAAGACTGCGGCTTAATTTCAAACTGTTATACATTTTCTACTCATTGTCTTACAAAACAAAGTTGGATTTTATGTCTGTTTTTCCTGTTTTCTTAGGGGACTCTTCGAGAAGCCACTCCCATTCCCATAGCTCATCCAATCACAGTACCTCATTAGCGGCATATGCTATGGCGCCAGCAATCACCTCGCATCATAATCAGGGTGGAGACTTGACGATGGTGAAGAAGAAAAAGAAGGATGAGAAGGAAAGGGATAAACATGATAAAGACAAGGTGACACTCCTGCACTCATCTCGATTAAGATTCACTTAAAGCAGCCCGATGTAATTTGTGATGTCATTAGAAATATCTGTTGAATTGTCAGTTAAGATCTCTATATCTGCTTTCTGTGGATTCATCTAATAGTTGAAGTGGGAAATAACAAGGAATTTTCATGTGCAATGTAGTCATGTGATAAGTATATCCCATCCTATTAATACAGCACCTAAGTATAAAGACGAAATATGCCAACAAATGAAAAAACAATTGCTGTCATTTTCAGTAAACAAAAAGAAAAGAAAAAACTGAAAAACTCAGAATAAACACATGGAAAAAGTAAGATTTTTAACTAACATTTATACTTTCAAGTCAATAAAAAAATCCAACTTGGGTACCATTGATTAGAACTTCCTGCAGGTGTAACCTGTCTGATTTAAACCCGACATCTCTGGCCTGGTAATCATTTAGCAATTAAGGCGTCATCATACCAAAATCTAAGGAGCTGTCTAAAGCAGGGGTGTGAAATATCCGCCCCATGGGCCAGATCGGGCCGGGAGATGATTTTGCAAAGCATAAAATTAAGCTGCAATTTTTTCAATGAATGAAACTGCTGTTCTAAATGTGTCTAGTAGGTGTCGCAATAGCAATTCTGTTAAGCAAACAAACTGTTTTTACTGGGGCTGAACAAGTCCAGAGCTAGCTTGTCAATGTTCCCGATCAATTTGAACATTACATGCTTTGGCACCCTTGTTGCCCCAAAATGTCTGTCAAAAAAGAGAAGAGTGGATGCAGAGTGCAGAGTTTTCCAAGAAAAATGGTATTGAAAGAATATAACCATTATGAGACTCTTCATGCCGACAAATATAACGACTTTCAAGGACAACAGAAAAGAGAGAAGGTGAGTGAATTATTAGTGGTTCCGAAGAAACAGCAGTCTGTGTTTACTTGTAGCCGAGAAATCAGTGACGCTGCAGTGAAAGCCAGCTACATTATAGCTAATGAAATTGCAGTGGCTTTAAAGCCATTTATTGAGGGGAAATTTGTGCCAATGACAGACACCACAACAGCAGCTGATATTTTAATCGTACTCATCAGCGCATTGGACAGGCTCGAAGTGGACTGGTCCCATGCTGTAAACCTGGCTACAGATGGTGTGCCCTCAGTGGTCGGGAAAAAAGCAGGTGTTGTTACAAAGTTCAGAGAGAAAGGGCAGACTGAAAATGGACGACGTGATTTTTGGACTTTTCACGGTATTTTGCATCAGGAGGCTTTGTGTTGCAAGGCATTAATGATGGATAATGTCATGAAAGTGGTCGTCCAAACAGTTAATTTCATCCGATCCAGAGGCCTTAATCACCGTCAGTTTGACAGCCTTCTCAGAGAGAAAGACCACAATTATGTGCTGCCATACCACACTGAGGCAAAATGGTTAAGCCAAGGAGTTGTGTTGAGGCGTTTCTTTGATTTACGAGAGGAAATTGAACAGTTCATGGAAAAAAAGGGCAAACCAGTGTTAGAATTTCAGTCCACAGAATGGATGCAGGACCTTGCATTTATGGTAGATGTTACAGAGCACTTGAATAACTAGAACAAAATGCTGCAAGGGCGCAACAAAGTGTCACGTAGTGTTATGATAGTATATGGGTGTTCACGTTAAAGCTGTCATTGTGGAAGACGTGACTCGCAAGTGGTGATGCAGCTCACTTTCCTTGTCTGAAAGATGTGCGCGCGACCCAACATTCCACAGACATGAAGCGGTTTAAGATAAAATAATGGGATTATTGGGGAAGTTTGAGATGCGCTTTTAGATTTTTGGTGAACTGGAGAAAGACAGTTTACCGCAGCTGGCCTGGACACATTTTATCAGTATCTCTTTCCACGTTACCCCAATTTGACAGCCATTGCTGCAAAAGTGTTGTGCATGTTTGGAACCACATATCTTTGTGAGCAAGTTTTCTCTGTAATGAGCATCAATAAAACAAAGCTGCAATCAAGGCTCGCAAACAAGAACTTGAATAACATCCTGAAATTGGCTACCATTCAGAATGTGACACCTGATGTTGATGCACTTGTGAAAGCTAAAAGATGCCAGGCTTCAGGAATGAAATAATGGGTAACCCCACTTAAAATGCTGCATGAGATACTTCACCCTCATATAGTGCTCTGAAAATGATTGTCCTCTGTGGAAATTTAAAGAAAATGAACAGTGTTTGATTAACTGTAATAATATCAGTCACTTCAGTTCATCAGTTTGATTTGTTGAAATTGTTCATGCATTGCACAGCTTTTACTTTTCTATCGATAAATAGTGTACCCTACAAGGCAGGGAGTAAATCAACCCTCTTGAATAGTTTCTACCTCAGTTTGTATAGTTTGTTGAGTTAGCACAGGATTAATATGTGGAAATAAAAAATTAGGTATTTGATACATTAAACAGGTGTTTTATTTATTTATTATTTATTTTGTATTTTGTTCAATCCCAGATAGGCTGTGATGTAACGTTTAATGGCTTTGTAGAAACAATGAGACAAAGTTTCTCGTTTTTTTTTTTTTTGGAGTAAAACAAAGAAAACAAACTGAAATTGTTGTCATTTTTACGCCATGATTTTACTGTTTCGGCTCTTTTGAGAACAGATTTTCTTCCATGTGGCCCCTGAGCTGGAATGAGTTTGACACCCCTGGTCTAAAGCCTTCACAAAAAGGTTGTGGATGCCCATGAGTCTGTGAAGGAATATAAAACAATCTCTAAAGTATTGGTAATAAGTAATCCCAGTGTAAGAAAGACCATCTACAAGTGGTATAGATTTCGAGCGACTGCCAATTAATCCAGGACTGGCCACCCCAGCAAGTTCTGCCTGAGAGCAGACTGTTTGATGTGAAGTTTTCAAGGACCCCAAAATTTCACCACAGGATCTGCAGGTAACGCTTGCAGTTGTTTGTGTGAAAGTGCATAAATCTACAATCAGAAACTGACTTGACAGATTTGACCTGCATGGGAGGTGCGCCAGGAAAATTATTTTGTTTGTCCAAAATGAACAATAACCTTTAAGAGCAAGACTACGGTTAATAACCATATAGGCCAAGGTCAGGCATTTGAAATAACATGCTCAGGACAATCAATTATATAGTTGTCTGAACAGTTACACTATGTTGGTGAGGCTGGACTTCATTATTTATGGGGGGTTAAAAGTATTTGAAACTTTCAGCTCCTGTGTAAATAACAACTATAAAATAAATGACAACTTTTTTCAATCGTTCAATACTTTACTATAATTCTGCCTTAGAAAAAGGAATTGACAGCATAATCTGTATATAGTAATGCAGTAACCCATTGCAAATTATGAGATTTTTATACAAGTATACTTTATATTATTCTGTTTACATGTAAATTTACACACTTGGGAGCTGGTTATTAATCTAAAAATGACAGGATTTGCATAAGTCTTAAACTTTATCTTTGAATGCCTACATGAACAATTTATGCATAAATCTGTTTGATAAATTGGACTCATTGTAAGTGAACTAGTGGTAACCTCCAGGGATGTTTTATCAGGCATTTATCTTTTTTTCCTTTTTATTTTTTAACCTCATCTTAAGATATCTGTGGTTCTGTAAAGGTAGGCAGACCTTCTTTTGTACAATGTGATTTGAAGTAATAGTGTGCTACACCAGGAAGCTTGTACAATACCTAATTACTGTTTAAGCTTTTAAGGGTAACTGTCATCAACACGCTTATTTACACCTTCTGAATCAAAAGCTATTGTTCACAAAAAATGATATACTGTAACCATAAACCTTACTGTGGACTATGTTTCCAAAGTACCACATTCGAACAAGAGCAGCAGTCATAAACCTTGATCACGTTGTTTATCAGGTCTGTCCTTGATTCTTTCAGAAAAAGAAAAAGAGTACGACAGCTTATCAGGTGTTCTGTAAAGAGTACCGGGCCAATATAAATGCAGAACAGCCTGGACTTGGTGAGTGCTACATTACATTCAATGCAGACTGCTTATCAACTAAACACGGCATCTGTACAGAGTAATCTCAGCCCGCAGTCTTTTTGAACAGATCTTACCTTTTACTCGGTATGTACTCAGACCAAAGGCTGAGATGTCTCTGTATAAACCAAGCAAACAAGGTTAATTATATGGCATTTTAAAACGGAGGCCTTTTATAATTTACTTCAGGCACTGGTATTTTTTTATTCTGGCTGGGTTGCTATCTCCAAATTGCCCTTTTCTGAACAAGGCATTTTCATCTGTGTCTGTGAGGGCTTTGAGAGATTTCAGCTTGTTTCCCTTCTTGTGACGAACAAGAGCTTTCCAACAAGCAGCGACTACTTCACAGGAGAGCTAACTTTCCCGTCAGATACACCAAGTCCAATGTGAGATTTATTGCCCATGCGTCGACCAATAAGATTACATGTACTCCCCTTGCCATATAATAAACTGTGTTTGCAATTGCTGATTTAATTGAGATGATATTTAGTATACAATGTTAGTTGGATGTATATGGATGCATCACATTAATACCTCTACTTGGATACATGTCCTATGCCTATGGGTATGCAGTGTTTGGGGAGCTGAGCAAGAAGCTTGCAGAGGTTTGGAAACATTTACCTGAAAAAGAGAAGCAGGTCAGTTATTTGTTTCTCCTTTTTTGGTGGCAGTTATGTAGGCTCTTGGCACTTGGACAAATACACTTAACCATCTTGATTTTTGTTCATCAGGTAGAGGCTGAAAAATGCAGCAAAATGACCCCTGATTTGTTATAATAGCGATATTGGTGAAGATATGCTTAATTAAATGACAGTTATGCAGCTTTTGCCTTAACCAAAATGCATTACAAGCGACACAGAAGTGGCTACTTCTGATTATTGAGTACTGATCAACTTTTGTCCTCATAACTTTTAATTAATGCAGTTATCAAAATGAAATGAAGTGTACTTCTTCCATGTGTTGGCTGACCAACCCTCGGCAAGCAGGCACAAAAATATGTTTGATGTTCATAACATTTTTGGAAATAGCAAAAACACAATAATATATAATCTTTAATAAAGATTATTAATGCTTTAATGCTAAGCTGCGCAAGCAACAAGTGCAGAAATCGTGGAATACATTTTTGTATTCCTAAACCAACTGACTGCAGGAAATCCGAGTTAGCAAATCGTTAGCTGCATAAACCATTCTGGATTTACCGTCACACCCATCTCTGGCAGCATTCTCATCCTCTGAGTTACTAGAATGTAACGTCTCACTGTCTCCATAAGAGATGTCAACTCCATCCCAACGTGTGACATCACTTCTGGCAAAATAACTTCTGCCCCCGCTAGTAATCCATGGGATAAAATTACCAGTTTTTTTATGGTCATTTATTTTAAAATATCTGTCTGTATCGCTTAACCATATTACATATACACTGACTTGTAAGGATGACCAATACTGGTATACTTTAACCCATACAAGCAGAGTTAGTCTGGGAAAAACTTTTTACATGTTTGGAGTGCGAGCTTTGAAATGCTGACATCATCAGTGAGTTCAAAGGGGGACGTTTGTTGCAGTTTTAGTGCATGTGCCTAAATAGTGTGCTTAAACATGTCATTTCTCTGTTCACCTTCTCTGTTATTATTCCTTCAGAATTACAAGTTGAATAATTAGTGCCATTAGTGTTAAAACGATTGCTTGGTTCTTCTGCCAGGTCTGGAAGCAGAAAGCTCAGTATCTCCAGCATAAGCAGATTAAAGCTGAGGCCACTACAGTCAAACAGAAGACTTCCTCATCAGACAACAAACTGAAGAGTACAAATCTTAATTATCATCTATTTAGGACTCCACTTGAATAAGGCATCCTTAATGTTGCATATGTCTCCTCCCCCCTCTCCAAATTGAATATGCCTCCTTTTTCCCTTCTCTTTCTAAGGCCCCAATAAGGCTGTAGGTATGGGGGCTGGGTTGAACACTCTAAGCCGCTCTTCTCTGACCATCCGGGTACCAGACGTTGATCCTATAGATGCTGCTGCTCACCTGCAACTCCTTGGGGAGTCTCTCTCGCTTATTGGACACAGGCTTCAAGAAACAGAGGTGAGCAAACAGCGAATCAGTGGAGCTTCTTAAAATTCATGTAACTTTTACTGTGCATGTTATGTGTATTATTGAAATACAGTCCCCTCCAGAATGAGCCAAAACTATTGTCAGAGAAAAACAACAATAACAGAAGCAGTTTATATTGACTCTAACAAACACAATTCTAATTAATGTTCCTTTTTTGGTAGGGGTATTTCCTGTCATACATGAGAAAGTATACACTATATTGTACTGTATACTACGTGGCCACCCCCAAACTGCTGCCACAAAGTTAGAAAGCACACAGTTATATTGAGTGTGTCCTGGGTGAAATCGAGTGGCCTACCAAAGCCCTGGAGAGTGGAATGCATACTGTGCTCCTGGCCTTCTTATCTACCATTAGTGCCTCACCTCACTAATGTTCTTGTGTCTGAATTGGCAAATCCCCACAACTATGTTCCAAAATCTAATGGAAAGCTTTTCTAGAAGTGCGAAGGTTGTTATAACATGTTCAAAAAAACATGCATGATACCCAGATGTCCCCGGAGTTATAACTAAATAGCATACATACGAGTTATCTTTCATTGAAAAACTTTTATTGTAAAGTTTGTTATCCATAACAATGGGAAAAGATATGTGTGACCATGTGAAACCCCTCGGACGATGGAGTATCCTAATCTTGTGTGCTTAATCTTACTGAAAGTAGTACAAATACCTATATACAAGAGGAGCACATGGTGAGTGTATGCTGTTGAAGGAGCACATCTGGATGAAACAAAATGCAAACAATCTTTTTATTGGAATCACACAATTAAAAATGGCACTCTTAATAGTAATTAATTAAAGTGTTAAAATAACTGTTTATAGTTCCCTATAAAATAACCCATGTAGATCCTTTTAAATAGGTGTCTGTAGGCTGCAAATATAAATCTGGTTACCAAATTGCATGTATTTCAATGTATTAAAGTCTGTAGGACGCACAGACGGATGGACAGACAAACAGACAGGCAGATGCCAAAGGGAACGGCAATAAAACAAAAAAACAAATTATTATCTTTTAATTTTTTAAAATATAAATATTTTACATGAAATCTTTTTAATTATTATTTGTGAATTATTAAACACAGTGTAGTGATATATAACATGCATTTGTTTGCAAGCATTGTGATAAAGAAATCTGTACTTTATCTTTACAAGTATTTTTAGAACCACACGTTATGTGTGGAAGATAAGACTAAACTGTGAAGTCTTTTTGGTCAGACATACCATCATTGTGTTGGTTGTGGGCCCCTCATAGCCAGTGTCCAAAAAACAGTAGGTGGGTCATTGATGCTCTTTGACTGTTTAGTAGCTGGTGGTTCTTGTTCACAATAATTCATCCAAAACCCAGGTGGTTCAAACATGGCCATAGGTTATACTTTCTGATAATGAGCCATATTTTCTAAAAAGTTCTCAGTCCCTCAGGATCTAAGTCCACATGCACAAACATGAAATGTAAATAAAAACTTCTGCATCTAATTTCTGTTTAGCACGATTGCTATACCGATGTCTCCAATCTTGTTAGACAATACAGGTAAAGCCATGTTCTGACTTAAGTTAAGCAGTGATGAGGAATTAAGTAATGAGGTGTTAATAACAAAACAGTGATCAGACTACAGACATAACCACAGACTTAATTACTACTCCAAACAGTGTGGAGGGTTTATGCATGGGGTGGAGGCTGAGTACAGTGGTGCATGTTTTTTGACTTTTTTGGAAGCCCAATTTTCGTGCTTGCATTCAGCATTCATACAGCAATATATTAAATTTTATTGTAGGATCCCCAAAACTATCAGAGTTTTTGAATACAGAAGTAAAGCATTATCAGGCAGGATAACATATTAATTTTTCTGGTCTTTATTGATTTGAAACCAGTGTATAAATAAAAAGCACCAAATAATGGGGTTTTTTTGGTGGTTTTGGTTTTTTTTTGTGTATGTGAAGAAAAGCTATGCAACTTTTCTGTTTGATTGAACTCCATGCCTGTTTTCTACATAATCCTTAAACAAACTAAGGCGTGCTCTCTTTTCTTGCAGGGAATGGTAGCAGTCTCTGGCAGTCTCTCTGTCCTGTTAGACTCAATTTTGTGTGCTCTTGGTCCATTGACCTGCCTCACTGCTCAGGTCCCTCAGCTTAATGGCTGTCCCCGCAACGTCTTGGTGGGAAACACATACACACACCCACATTTATACACTCATTATCCTCTTCTTTAGGAACACTTAATGTGAAAATCCTTGGTGATAGTCTAGGAAACTCTCAAACCAGCCACCAATATTCAGGTCATGTGCACAGATACAGAGATCACACTTGTTCTTCATTCTTATTGTTTGATGTAAACTGTTGTTGATCAGTATCTGCATGATTTTGTGGCATTGCACTGCTGTGACATAATTGGCTGGTTTTTTTTTTGTTTTGGTTTTTACATAAGTGCATACAAATACAGATGTTCGTAATATAAATTAGCACCTCTACAGTATGCATGGCAGCCATGTCATTCCAGTGTCTGGTGGAACACAACACAGCTCATTTTACTTACAGAACTACTGATCAGGTGACCACCTAACCAAATTTTTTTTTATAAAGGAAAGTGTAAAAAATTACTGATGTGATCATCATTTATTCCTACACATCGCAATTCAAAAGAAGCAAGAAAAGGTCAAGTAGCAGAAAATGGGGGCAACAAAAATATAGACTAGCGTGGGGCGATAATGGCTCTGACTGAGATGATTATCATCACCGTGGAATGTCATTCAATAACTGTATGATGACATCATATGATCAGTAAAATAAAAGCATATCGCAGCAAGAGTTAAGTGCACAGTAAAAACAGTTCAGACATGTTTCTCTGAGTGAGACAGGTATGGCACTGAAAATGACTTCTAACTGTTGTTTTCTTTTATTTTGCAGTCTAGTACACTGGACAACATAGCGTACATCATGCCAGGACTATAAGACTGGAGGACAGATTACTTTACACCAATTGCACTTCATAAGAAAGAGAACTCATCAAAAACATCCTAATTTTTAGGAGAATGAAACAAAATGACAAGTGATGACAGTTTATTTTTGTTAACAATCAGGACCAATCAGGATAAAAGCATTGGACATTTGTAGATGTAAACACGTTTTTAAATTTTAAAATGTTTAATATTTTTAAAGTTGTAAGTCTTGAATATTTTTTAAAAAGGAGGGATCAGAAGTATTATTCTAGGGAACAAGTCTATGTCAGGTTATTGAATTTTATTATTACTTTAATGTATCCCAGTGGGTGTGTGCATGTGTGTATGTTTATGTGAGTGTGTTATGTGAAAATTGGTGTATTTTTATTATGTAAAGAGCAGTTTATTTTTATGCAGATGTGTACAGTTTTATGTCTGGGCCCAAGGCTGTTTCTATTATTATTATTATTATTTAAGGTTAAGTCAATCGCAGTGAGCAGTAGTTAAACTGCATTAGTCCTTTTACTGCCAAACTGTTTTTTTTACTGGTAAAATGTAATGGTATTTTTGTTTATATAGTAAAAGCATGACATTTTGTAAGTGTGACCAAACAACTTGCTGTAATGCATAATATAGAAGCACAACACTGTACAGTTTATACTTAATTATTATTTTTCTGAAACTGTTCAGAAGAATTAGCTTTTTGTCAGATTACTGGTAAACCTTTTGAGCATTTTTAAAAACTTTTTTCAAATTATTTTTTAAGGCTTGTGCAAGGTTTTTGTGATCTCTTACCAGGAAGGTTAAAAAAAGTCTTTTTTACATACTTGCGCAGTCACATGTATCAGCTTAAATTAATGTAGGAGAGGTTGCCTAGGTATGTAATAATGACATGTTACTGCTTGTACAGTAATTTCTTTCTTGGTTAGTCTGGCACACTTGTAACCACTGGCACTTTAACTCCTGTTCTTTGGGGTGGAGAAACGTGTCTAAAAGGGGAATGAATATTAAATAGCAGAGGTATTGTGATCCAACTCTGTGTACAGTAATGGGCAAGTCACTCTCTCTCTCTCACTCAGTTCACTTACTCACTCACTCATTTGCCGAGCTATTAGTGTGGTGGGGAGGCTGGAGCCTATCTCAGCTGACATGGAGCAGAGGCGGGGTACACCCTGAACAGGTCACCAGACTGCAGGGCCATCGTGCTCATACAGCCATTCACAATCACACCTAGGTACAATCTGGAGCAGCAAAATAGTCTTTGACTCTGGGAGAAAACCGGAATATCCAGAGGAATCCCATGCAAACACATGAATACTCCACAGGGGAAACGTCCAAGCCCGGGCCTTGAACCCAAAATGTTCTTGCTGTGAGGTGGACATGCTTCTCTCAATTCAATTCAAATCAATAAAATTCACAAGTTTCTTTATTTACATGACAAATAACATTAGTACTGCTGAACTTACACACAGGGAAACAAACAGGAAATACAGAAATAAACAAAATATGAAACAAAATATTTTTAAAAAATTAAAAAAATTAAAAAACGAACAAATGCTCTCTCTCTCTCTCTCTCTCTCTCTCTCTGCGCCTCTGCCTCTCTCTCTTTCTGGGTGTGTGCGGGTGCGCGTGAGTGAGGGTGCGCGTGCACACGTGTCCTTATAAACTGAAGCTGTTTGTCGTTTGCTTGCAAACACTAACCCGAATTGGATGGTGAGAGAAGAGATGGGTTTGAAGGGCAAATAAGACCAAGAATCAACTTTAAAAAGTCATAGGTTTGGGTTTAGAGTCAGTGGGTTCAGGTTTGTGTCGGTTTTTCTGCTGTAATTTTCAGGAAACAAGGAAGTACAGAGTCCCGAGTAACAACAACAGGACACTGAAGGACCCGAGAGGTGAGATTAACATCTGTACAGTGTAGAATAAATGTAAAGTTGGTTGTGTGTACTAGTGTTGTATTAAAAGGGAAATAGGGTGTAAGAACAGAAAACAGGCCCGTCCTGTTTAACACCGTCTGGCTGATTTCTGTTTGGTTTTTCAGTTGAAACGTGAAAGCGGAAGAGCAGTGAGACGGAAGAGACTTATTTTACACTGATGTTTTGGTGATAAATGTGACTTTTGTATACAAATTCTCTCATGCTGAGTCATTTGAGCCCATCCTCCCTCCATTCCTCCACCCCCCATACGCGCGCTCTCTCTCTCTCTCTCTCTCTCTCTCTCTCTCTCTCTCTCTAATACACACTCTCTCTCTCTCTAATACACACTCTCTCTCTCTCTCTCTCTAGTACGCACACACACTAATACATTCTCATACACTACCTCTGTCTCTCTAACACACACTCTAATACACACACACACACTCTCTCTCTAATACACTTTCTCTCTAATATACGCACACTCTCTCTAACATGCACACACTCTAATACACACTTAAATAGACACCGGCTTCTCTAATACACACACACACACACTCTCTCTTAAATAAAAACCCTCGCTAATACACACACACGCACACTCAAATTCTCTTACTCTTAACTACACACACTCTCTAACTCACTCTTAAATTCTCTCTCTCCTTTCTCTCAAATACACTCACTCAAATACTCTCTTTCTCTAAAATACACTGTCTCAAATACACACACTCTATACTATCTCTTTCTCTTTAATACACACTGTCAAATACACACTTTCTCATATTTTCTCTTAATCTTAAATACACACACACACACACACGCTCTCTCTCAAATACTCTGTCGTCTTTCTGTCAAATACACACATTCTGTCTAATTCACTCTCTCACACTCTCCCTCTCTCACACACATACACACACTTCTCACACAGTCTCCAGCAGTGTCAATAGCAAATGATGAGTAAATAATCTCATTCTATTAAGAGCCATTTAATAAAGTATTTTTTGCTGCAGCTGCTAATGATGGATGAGAAAACAACATCAGGCACAACTCATGATCTGGAACAAGACCCTTCAGAGCTGAGAGATTCTGCTGAACTAGGTTTGCTGTCTGTTGTTGTTGTATGTTGCTGTTAAACTGTTAAACTGTGAAATCTGATATTCTGTGGTGCTATCTGGTATAATCTTTTAGATATGTGGCTTTGTTTGAGGACAGTGAGAAATGGATGAAATCCAAATTATAGACCCTATAATGCTCTTAGAAACCTGGTAATAGCTAATGATATTTTTTTGGCTCTGGTTTTTGATTAATTATTTTTTTTTAAATCTAGTTATAAAAAACAAGGCTACATGCTGAAAATCTTTTGCCAAACTGTAGACAAGTTTTCATTCTAGAGAGGTAAACATCTGTGAATTAAACATGTAAAAGCAGAGGTGACAAATCTTATCCGCAAAGGGCCGGTGCCCTGATACTCATTACAATACTCATACAATTTTGCCATCTTTTTTTTTTTTTTTTTTCACTCCTAAAGAGTGTTATACAGGGCATAAGCATAGCTGTCCATAAATGCTGTCTGCTAGAGATATTTTGTATTTTAAAATTGAGTCATGTCCTTCACAGCTGTGAGCAGTAGATGGGGCCGTTGGTTTATTGTCTGATGCAAAGCCTGGGTCTGTTAACACATTTGGTGTTATGCATACAACTGCACTTCTAATCCGTTCCTTTAGATGAATCTTCTGTTGTCACTATAATTTTCTTTGTGTTCACTTTGGAAGACATTTTACTTAGGTGTTTAATATAAAGTCATTAGTGTTAATAATCTGTTTGTAGATTGAAGATTAGCAATAAAAATCCCACTTCATTTAAAAGGTGAAACAAGTATATCTCTGATTAATAAGTAGCTCAATTTACATAATTTGTCGTGATTTGCATGAACTTATTTGTGGGAATATGTGAGACCTGGGCTATAGCAGTGTAATTATAGTACTTGATTAGGATTATTATTTCATTTATATCTTCTGACAGGGATATAGTGGACATTATTTCTTCATGGACCAAAATTCGATCCATAGTTACTCATAGAAAACTGCTTTTTTCTATTTAAATATCTTGCTGAAGACTAAAGCAGACTAATTTTATAATTTTGCTTTTTATGATGTGCATAAACATAATGTATAATATGAAATAATCATGCTTCATCTTTCTAATTCCTTATGATTTTTTTAAAATTTTATTTTAATATTGTAAATGAAAATTTTTAGGCTGTTTTTTTAATCTTATTTTTTTTGGGAGATTTTGTAAATGTGCTTGAATGTAAATGTATCAGAATTTTGATTGTTTATTAATCTGTTGCGAATAGTAACTACATGTCTGAAGACCAGTTTTACAGTTTTAAAAGTCTTTAGATTTCTCTCTTTGAATCTTTCTCAACCATTACACCTGAATCAACTCGTTTGGCAGACATGATGCCCCGATTTTTTTTTTACCCCTCCAAACACTCAAGTGCTTTCCAGAAAGGAAATTGCACATGTAAATAAGCATTAAATAAACATAATTTTACATACAATACGGTTCAAAATTGGGATTAAAAACAATTTTATCCTAAAGGTTTAATACAGCACAGAGAATTAAGAAAAATGCATATAAGGCTTAAAAGAAGTTAAATACAAAGTAGCATAAACAAGGAACAGATAATGATGGAACTAAAATACTAAAAATGATCAAAGTATATAAAATAAAGTTCATAAACTCAAGTAAATGTAATCACAATCAAGTGGTGAGATGCATCAGAGCATGGGTAATGATTAGATTAAACTTCTTTTTCGGAACCTCTTGATAATGGCACATGGGTGTTAGCTTACAGGACTTAAAAATTTCAGAGCTTAAAAAATTCAATCATACCAGATGTTGCCTGGATAAAGGCATACTTTTTCATATTATTTCAGGTCTAGTTTTATGCTGTAATACTGTGGGATTTTGTTTGATCACATGCAGCTAGACCAATGCAAGGATATGAAATATTTAAAAGAAAACATTAGTACACTCTTATACATTAAATCTTTTATTTTGATATTAACATTAAATAAAATTGGACCGTCAGTAAAAATACTGTGTAAATAAGTTTATCATAACCTCTGCACTTAAAATTATCGCTTTTGCTTCTGTTGAGGGGGAATTAAATTTCAGCAAATTGTTAAGTCTGTGTATGTGTGTGTGTGTGTGTATGCATCTAGAATGTGAACTGAGGCTGGTGTTGCTGGGCTGGGCAGGCACGGGGAAAAGCAGTTTGGGCAACGCCATCCTCGGCAGTCCGGTGTTTGATACACGCCATGGTTCAACCTCTCAGAAGTCAGTATCCATGAACTGTGAAAAGGGGCGCGCAAGTGTGGCTGGGAGGCAGGTTAGTCTTTTCCAAGATCATTGCACTGCACGAAGGAATGCATTTTGGGATTTTTTTTTTTAAATTACCTAATTAATTTTTTATTATATTTATTGCCCTTGTATTTTAAAAAGAGAAGCTTGAGAAATAGACAGCTATTAATAGTACCTGCAGTAATTAAGCCACATGAGACTTTAATTTTGTGCACTTTTAGTGAGTTAAAAGTAAGAAGAGAGAATTCATGTGTGGGTTTTTGTTGTATTGTGCTTTATTCAGAGTTGTGTACAGCCAGGTCCGTAAGTATTTTGACCTTGATAAATTAGTAAATGTGGTGAAATTAAACCCTTAAGGCGTGATTGAAATGTTCACCTTTTAATTCAAGGGTGTTGCAAAAATATTGTATTTACTGCTTAACAGTGTTTACGAAATTCAAACTTCACATGGTCATTGACTGTAAACAATCCAAAAATTTGCTTTATATTTAAAATTGTTTAAGTTACTTTTAAGCTTGTGAAAATGTAAAAAAAATTAATATAGCTGTAATTTTTGAATGGGTAATACTGCTTTTTTTTCCTTACAGCTGGAATGTAATAAGCTTGATTTGCTTCAGTTCATGTCCATTCTGGTTGTGTCCAGAGGCAAAGTTTTGATAGTCACCTCATTGTCCAAATTTTTATGAACCTGACTTTTATTTGCACTATATATTCTTGTAATACATCTTGTATATTTATGTGTACAGAGGTAATACCATGAACGTTGCACAGTGGTGTGTGAGTGCTCACTGGCCATTGTAAATGGAACGCCTGTACACTTGCTCATTGTAGTTATCCAATCCACCATACCATCAATACCCAAAACAGAATAGATGGGTTGGCAGGCTGGTACTCAATTGGTCTACAGTTGTTGTAGCCCATCCAACTAAAGTCTCAATGTTATACATTCGGACATTTTCTGTGTTCATCGTGTGTGTGTGGCTTCCTGTTAGCTCAAACCTGTCTGGCAGTCATTTTCATCAACAAAACATTTCCATCCACAAAACAGCTACTTAGTGTTTTGGTTTTTGTATACGAGAGAGTGGTTTGTGTGGGAAAATTCAGCTCATTATATATGCATATGACCAGCCTACCATCAACAACCATGCCATCATCACTGAGATTCAGGACTGTTGTTGGCTGCTGTTGACCTGTATCTGAAAGACTTTATACATTGTGCTGCTGCCACAGGGCTGGATAATTTCACGACTGCACAGTTGTTCAGGTATTCCTATTAAAATGACCAGTGAGTTTCTGAATGGTGAAATCATAAAACTTCATTGCCATGGTCTTTGGCAGGTGGTTGTAGTGGACACTCCAGACTGGTTCTACTCAGAAAGTTCACCAGAGGAAGTACACCGTCAGCTGGTTCTCTGTGAATCCCTGGCCGCTCCAGGACCCCATGCCTTCCTGCTCTGCATCTCTGTCCAGCACCCTCATGAGAACCTTCAGGCTCTGGATGCCTTAGAGAAAGTGTTTGGTGTTAAAGCCATCACCAAACACACTGTTGTCCTGTTTACTGATATAGACCAGCTGTCAGAGAGTCAAACACTACAGGAAGTCCTTAACACCAAGCAGAAAGATTTTCTGGAATTGGTGGGGAGGTGTGGAAACCGTTATCATATCATAAGAGTAGAAGGAGAAAAGGAAGTGGAGAAAGGCAGAAAGAGTGTGGAGGAGTTGTTGAAGAAGGTGGAAGAAATGGTAAAAGAGAGTGGGGAGGAATTCTACACCTGCCCTCCTCGTCTCCTTCATACCCAAGAGGACGAGAGAAAGGTGGAAGTAAGTACTGAGAAAAATGTATCCAGTGAAATTCTAAGCAGGTGGAAAGATGAGTTCGATGAAGACTTGGAGGCAGAGATAAATGCAGAGAAAATGGAGGAGGGTAGCCCTGAAGCACCGGAGGAGGGTCTTGAGGCACCAGAGGGTAGTCTTGAGGTGCCAGAGGAAGACATCACTGTATCTCCTCCTGCACCTCCTCCCCCATTCTTGCACTGGGTATGGGGCACAGTGGTTGAGTGGGTACTGTGGCTGCCCAACATGTTGAGGGGTTCTACTTTACTCGGCTCTATCGTGGGGTTGTTTTTCGGGGGTGCCATGGGGGCAACTGTGGGTTCTGTTGCCACAGAAGTGGGCAGAAGAAAAAACAAAACCAAAGTAAAATCAAACTAGCACTTTTTGTGTGCATCAGAACACTTATATGTATATAACACGTATATAAATCACATGTGTTAAGGTGTGCAAAAAAAAGTTGCAGTATTGTATCATTAATTCCAACCTTAAGTAATTACTCTTCAAGTCATGGTGAATGATGGGAATTAATTTAAGACAGGTTGTGATTTTGGTTTGTAAAAAGTAAAGGTTCCTGGAATAGATTTATAAGCATGTAAAATACACTGTAGCAAAACCTCGAGGCTTTATTGCTTCTTGACATTAAGTTAACTCTAAACCTATTCATCACTGTCTATTATTTATACACTGGAACAACAAAACTCCTTTCTGTAAAGTCCTAATGTAATGTTTTATTTGTTCAGTTCATTAGGGCATAAAGGTAGTTTGCCAAGGTAGAAAAGTCTGTGGTTTTGTATCTATGATGATAGAGAGTCAAATTACAAAGTGGAATTGCTTCTAAGTGAAAGTTGTTTACCACATAGGTTTTACTCTGCTGATTTATTTACATGGCTTTGAAGCTGTCCAATCAGAGACGGTCTGATGCCTTGTCTTGGTGATTATTTAGGAAGTTCCGAAGAATTATGTAAGTGATGAATAATATACTTATCCACTGTAACATGGTATGCACTAAACTAGAGAGGTGTTCATGTTTGTTCTGTTTTCACCAGCTCACACCATGCACTTTCGTATCATAAATCTAATTAAAATTTAAATACAAATTTTCATCCATTTGTGTAGTGCTTTACTTTACAATCCATTGTGTTACTTGAGTTTTTGTGAAGCTGTTACCAATTGAAGATAACAGTATATTGTTAGACACAGCTCAATTGCTACGTTACTCATACAGCACATGCTGTTTCGACAGCTTTTTGATTCACTGAGGGGGGAAAAGGGGGAAAATCTGGTTTATTACACACTTGGCAGGAATGCTTTGCTCTGTAGCCCATGCATTTTGTGTGACTGAAAAATGTAAAATAAAATTTTTAAATCCAAAAATGTTGTCTGAGTGATTAATCAGTCTGTTGTTCAAATCTGTGTGAAATAGTTTTGAGTAAATTAAGAATAAGTTGACTAAAATTGAATAAAATGACTTGGGGTTTACAGTTCAAAAAAAGCAGTTCATCTTAAGGTTACTACAAGTTGCTTTCTAACAAAATGTCTCATATGATGTTGGCTTTATCTACAAGTATGGGTTGTATAGATAAGCTTGGCGAGGGCGTTAATTCGACTGGAAAAAAAGACAGCTGGCAGATAGAGATGCAGCTTTATGTACTCCTCTAACCCCTCTGCCCTTACACTTGATCACTCATTGCTCGTTTCTTCTGTAAGGCACGGTTTATGGTTTTGATGGCATGTAAAATGTAAGTAATAGTCTGAAAAACCCATCAGTCAAAGGGCTCATCTCTTTATTTCTGCCTTCACTACAGCAAGGCATGTCAGTATGTGGGTGGTCCAGAAAGGGAAAGAGGGAGGCTTGCTCTATTCTGAAGGGAGAATTGAAGAGCAAGGAGAGAGAGAGAGAGAGAGAGAGAGAGAGAGAGAGCAGGAGGGATGGAAGGAAGGAGGGGAAGAAGGCAGCTTGCTCTTGGACGCACATCTGTCTTGCAGATGTGCCCTCTGCCGTTGTTTGAATCAGGAAAAAACTTTTTTTTTTCCTCCTAAAAGAGAAAATTGGTGCTAAACAGATCTTTATTGTCTGGGATTTCGGATGCATTACGATACAGATTATATTCAGCCTGTACATGAGGCATGTTCCTCTCGATGCTCCCTTACAAAAGAACGGGTCCGGGAATGATGTAGTGTGGTCCCCTGTGTGTTTAAAAAGAACACCTGTCCAAATATTATTCTGTCCTTTAAGGGAGGACGTGGAGAGAGGGAGAGATGACAGAATGAAGGAGGGACATTGGATGGGTGCAGGAGAAGCTATGGAAAGAGTGAAAAGGGGATTGTGTATTTATTGGGGGGGGAATGCTGAGAAAGGTGGAAGATAAAAAAAAATTGTTTGCAATTTCATTCTAATATACAAATCACATCTTTACATCACAATCATTTTCCAACACTTGCATGTACTACATGTGCACAGATGCTGAAAATGGACATGGAGCTAACATGGAACTGATTTGTGTTCACGTACTCATCAGTGATCCATCATTAACTTAGAGATGCTGAGTTTTTGCTTTGGCTGTCAGCTGAAATGTGGTGAATGCCTTGTGGTGCTCTTGCTGGTGAAGAACAGTCCAAGTGTGCATTCCACTATATTTCTGTTATCATCAGTCCCTGTGGGTTATAAACATGCTGAAAAACCAAAAGGAAATAAACAGAATGACACACTCTTTCCCATGTAGTTTCCATCCAAACTTATTTACGTCCACAGTCTGCATACCTTTTCAAACCACGAAAGCTTTGACACACACAGAGAAGACGCAGGTTATGATTCAATATTACAATATTCAAATAGGACAATAAAAATTCCTCCTTTAGCAGGAATATGGTGTTATCATAAAGTTGATTTATATGTGGAAGCAAGAGTTAAGTAACTGCAAGCACTTTTGGAGCAAAAGAAAAATAACTTGGCTGAACCTATGAAGTGATGATAGTTACATATGAAGGTAACGGTCGCCTGTAAATTGTAATCTACACCCGGAGGAGTCTGCGGCCCCCACGTGGAAAATTATTTGCATAATGTCAGGACTGTTAGTCTCCAAGTTATATATTAAAAAGTAACCTGTCTGTGTTTTATCCATGCAACATAAATCAGTGACTTGCTGTTACTGGCCTTTATAACTACACATGCTCTAGCCAAAACACACTGCTGGTGATTCACTATAAACCATGTTATTCTTCTAAAACATACCAGTGTCCAGTGGCCAACTTGGGAAGAGAGAGCAAGGGATGGGTTATACTCCACCCATCTGGAGTTCAGAAAGAGTGCCATTATTAAAATGTTCACTTTGCTTTTGTAGAACATATACTGCATCTCAGAATATAAATACTGCTCAAAAAAATAAAAGGAACACTTAAACAACAAAATGTAACTCCAAGTCAATCACACTTTGAAATCAAACTGTCCACTTAGGAAGCAACACTGATTAACAAGCAATTTCACCTGCTGTTGTACAAATGGAACAGACAACAGATGGAAATTAGCAAGACACCCCAATACAAGAGTGGTTCTGCAGGTGGTGACCACAGACCTCTTCTCAGTTCCTACGCTTTCTGGCTGATGTTTTGGTCACGTTTGAATGCTGGCGGTGCTTTTACTCTAGTGGTAGCATGAGACGGAGTCTACAACCCACACAAATGGCTCAGGTTGTGCAGCTCATCCAGGATGGCACATTAGTACAAGCT
>JBCNYG010000003.1:7770853-7782785 GCA_039654305.1 Porochilus rendahli | reverse complement strand
TGTGTGTGTGTGTGTGTGTGTGTGTGTGTGTGTGTGTGTGTGTGTGTGTGTGTGTGTGTGTGTGTGTATGTGTGTTTTGTCCTGCCAATCCCCACCAGACTCAAAATCATTCATATGTGCAGACTATCAAGTTGTCCATCACAGCCTATAAAGGAATTGAATAAGAGAGCTGCATAAAGCACAAAAATAACACTTCATAAGTGATGCAGCCCTTTGTGGGAACAACATCCTTCACCACTATAAGGTTAAAGTAAGGATAGAGTTATACTGTAAGGTTAGCTAACATTGTTAAAAATGAAGTCGTAAGGCAAAAAATAAAGGAGACGTGTTGGAGAAATCTTGAATAAATTATCCTGATCGCATGTCCTTTCTTCTGCTGTCTTCCAAACCTTTTTGTTTTTCACAGCTTTGGCTTCCTGCCTTCACCTCCATCTCTCCTGAGATTTACACTTGTATCCTCAGTATTAATAGACACATGGGATGATAATGACAGCACATCTCATCAACAGCAAGATTTCTCTGATTCAATTTATTTATAGTCTACACAGTGCAGAAAAGAGGAAGGGATTAAGTGAGTTTAAAGGGGCAATGAAAGGCTGTAAACCTCATGGAGGGATGTCTAACTTCATCCAGGACCGAGTATGAGATTCATCAAAAGCAGTGTCTGTGTGGTGACTCAAATTACTAGCAGATTGTAGTGAATGCACATCTCTTATGTCCTCAAATAACTGAAAATATAGGAACAAGCAAAGCTCTGCTGTGTATAACTAAATGTGGTTGCATCTCACAATGGCAAATTTGTACAAATTTAAACAGGCCATGGATGAGATGAAGAGCAGGTTTTGTTTTTCTGTTTGTATTCACAGAGAAAGTGGTTAAATTTTACTTGCTCTATATAATTCCCATATATTTCATTCATACAGTACTTTAGTGATTTTAACATCGTTCTGCATCTTTACTTGGCCTGGTCATCATTAGTGTACTTCAGCAAACTTGGTACTGTTACTCAAACAATATACAGTTAAATGTAAAAATGTGAAAATATTAAAAAACTGTCAAGCTATTTGATTTCTTTATTTTCACAGATTGTTTCATATCTTCCATGCTGCTTTTCAGCCTTTTCAGTTGTAATTCAGCCTCTTTCCTCTTGGTATTATTCAAACTCTTCCAAATCTTTGTCCCCCACCCAGCCCCAATTTTAATATTATTTTTTTTTTATGTATGTCATACACAATCTTTTTCAGATCAGATCTAAGACTTTGTGCTATTTTGGCCTTATGTTTTGGAATATTAACTTGTTGCAAAATAAACCCATATTTCCTTTTCAGCTTCTTTAAATTAATTTAAATATAAATTGAAAAAAAATTATTTTGGTTCTGAAAACAGAAAACAATGGATAGATGAAAAATCACTGAGTGACAGTAAAAATAATCCCACATTAGTGTTTTACTCCTGCATAACTAGTAACTTTTATTTATTTATATATTTATCTTGTTCGTTTGCTTATACACTCAAGAATAATTTTCTCTTATATACCAGACAATGGCCCTCATGCTTTTTCCCAATCCCACCCTGTTACATGAAGCACATTTTATGCTCAACCCCTTAAAAAGAATAAATCTGTAAAAGAGCACAGTAAAAAAAACAACAAGAACAATACACTGCCTACCCATTAATATCTACTGATTCACACATCAAGAACTTCCTGAAAGCCAAACATGCACTTAATGCTATACTGAAAAAGAAAACTGAACTATATTATTTTGTCAACAGTCAAATTTTTTAAATGAAACTACAAATTCCATTAACCAGATTAAAAAATAAAAGCAGAGCAGTAGATTTATTACATTAATCACACATCCATCTGGGGGAAAATCACTCAAGGGTCCACCACAGTGGATGATTCTCAAAATGTTTCCATTTCAGTCTCTAGACAAGAACATTTCCTCACACATCACAAAATTGTGCAAAACAAAACCAAACACAGTTAGAATCCATACCCCAACATCTTTTCTTCAAAGAACTGATCAAAGCTCTTCCTCTCACGCCTGACAACAGATGACCCAGAAAATTACAGAAGTACTCAGCCAAACTGTATAAAAAGCTCTGATGTCATCATACTTATTCTGTAGCCAAATAAGGCAAGTCTGTTCTGAAACCCTTCTCCTGTTTCCACTATAGTCATTTCATTAATCAGCTCAGATGTAAAAATAATAAGCTTAATAAATAGAATCTATAATCTCAGCACTCAAAAATTTACACAAAATAAATTTAATTACTGGAGACTTTCGTCAGCATATAATGAAAACAGAGACATAAAAAAAATGGATCCACTTTTATAACAGCCTCTATTAGAACAAAAGCATTAACTAGAACAGAATGTTCTATCAGTTTGTCTTCACTTAATCACTTCTGATTGTACAATTTGTCCGCAATTAAATACAAATATAGTAGCACCCATTTTGTCTGTTACAACCAACAGACATTTATCAAATACTAAAAAATACTCAACAACCACCAAAGTCAATTCCTCATCAATTTGTGTACAGTGTAAACTCATTTCACTAATAACATCAATATCAACTTGAATCCTCCATCTGATTAATAACTGATACTCTTTTACTGAACTGAATATGAAACCTATTTTCTGTTTCTAATTAAATGCAGCTGGCATGCCAAAGCTGGAGATCGATCCTTTAAGGAGTGAATTATCTTGGAAAGAATATTTCAATAACGTGCACTTTGCTGAACAAAATCACTGACATCTGGAAGGATGGAATACATTATACTTATTTATTTGCCTGGATATCTTCAACCAAAATATATCCCCCTTGCAAATTCTATATATATTTTTCTAATTGCCAGATTTTATTAGAAAGAAAATCACAAATTAAGTAATTCAACTTCCTAATGCTCAAATGCTCAGAGTCCTCAAATTTCACATTAAAAAGAATTTAAAACAACAACAACAAAAAAAGATTTAAATAATAAATAAATAATAATGGGGAAAAATATTATACTATTTACTCATCAGACAATCAGCATTACCTCATCATTGTTGCAATATGTAGATGTCAATAGATTCATTTTTCAGACAAAACCCGACAATATAGAGAAAAAGAGAATAAGCTCATTATCAAATTAAATAATTTATTTTATTAATTATAATTATTAAATTTGCAATAATTGACCATGAGGAAATAGTCTTCATCTCATTAGAGAAAATAATCACGCTGCATGATACAAAACATTGCATAACTGATCACTGCTGATTTTAGTATATCCAACAAATATATACAAAATTTATCGCTATATAAACCTATACCACATTTAGCATCAAAAATAAAATAATTTTTAATTAACATCTGACAGCTAAATGATACTGTATGAAAAAATTATTAATAGTCTATTTGTTATTAAAAGTTTTAGGTTCTTAGGTTTTCATCACCTTATCTTTGCCCTATCACAATGAGGGTGTTAATGCTGCAGTTCAAATACTTTGGAGACAGAAAGTTATTGCTGTTTCCTACTATGTCAGGTTTAATGTTTAGAACTTTGATGGACCGGGCGAGTTACGCTGGTAAACGTTTTAAACTTGAATAACTTATAAAAGGAAAGGCCATTTCAAATGAAAATGTAGCTATTATGTTATCACACCCCCAGAAGTTACATTAGGGGAAAGTAAAAAAAAAAAAATACTTGAATGCAATCTAGGTTTATTCATGTCCATCCATGACAGCTATACTTTATAGGGACGGAATTTGAAAGTCTCACTTTTTCCATATGGAGTGGTTTAGTGTTGTAAAATTATTTTCATTAATTTTCATAAATGTATTCTATAATATATTAGGCCTCAAATGAACAAGGAACACAGTTTGATATAGTTTCAATCTTTATGTGTTTCACCTATTTTAGACAGAAATTGATTTTAAGTGAATTACTGAATTGAATTATTATTCATGAATAGTATACCGCCCATTTACTATTATGATACAAGTTCATGTATGTATGAAGGGCAGATGTCAATGACACAAATGATTTTCAAGGCATAAAAGAAAAAAGTACAATCATGTTAATATTAATGAAGCACCAAAACTACAACCTTTACAACTAAATCTTTTAAGAAGTCCAACTATAGGATGAATTAATTTTTGTCCTGTCATGATAGTAATAAAAGCAATGCCATTTACAGCATACATGTACATATACAACATACAACACTAAATGGAGTCTTAACATACTTCTTAGTTTTTTCTGTCTGTAATGTAAGGAAATCTCCAGAATCACTATATAAATGATTTATGCAAGGCTGATAAATGTGTCATGAATGTTCAATGTAACTGTCTTTCCAATCAAGTGTTTATGGACTATAGATATATAGTACCCATAAAGCTTCAGTGAATACTCCTCATATATAGACATGCAGCAGAAATAAGAAAGAAAGAAAGAAAGAAAGAAAGAAAGAAAGAAAGAAAGAAAGAAAGAAAGAAAAAAAGCAGATATAAAAGCAACAGCTCTCTCTGTCACTGTCATTTATTTGGAAACTTTCTTTGTCTCTTTTGTACTTGTGTCTTTTGTATAGATATAAAAAGGAGGAAAGGATACTAAGGATATTGAAATAAAAAAACTAGCATTATTCATGTAGTAGTATGAAATATATCTACAAAAAAAGATGATCATGGGTGAGTAGCTGCCCTTTAGTGTAACAGAATCATTCTGCTTATTATTTTAGACCTTATGACTTCACTGGCAGCAATCTTGATCGTATGAATAAGGGTGAGTTGTAGCATGATGCCCATCTGCTCCAAGCTTTCTAAACATGACAGCAGTGCTGATGACACACTTATACATTTCATACAGACAAGCATAGCTGTGTTTGTGTGACAGACAGGGTGGTCCTGCTTCCACGATTACATGGGACTGTCACAACGACTAAGTCCCTGACACACACAGACCACCCCGTTCCATGTGTGGCATTAGCGGCGTTAACAAAGGCAGCATTGACAGTGACCCTCACTCACCTCTGACCTTTACACACGTACTCGTATGCATACACACGCCACACATACATCGAGACACATGCACACACAAAACAATTACCTTCTCTCACTGTCTTACACCTCTTCACACACATTCCCTTTTTCTTCCACAGTACACATAATTACAAATAAGCAGAGAGAGTGAGTGACACACACACACACACACACACACACACACACACACACACACACAGACAAAGACACAGATCCGTCTTCTCCTCGTCAACCTCCCACATCTAAGCTTGGTGGAATGCGTCTCAGGTGCAAGGGGTGCGCTGGTTCAAATTAGTGGAGTATAAATTAACGTGGCTTTCCCCCTCTTCTATCCAAACATTCGCTGTCTCCCATTCCACGCAGCTTAAACCCCCTTTTTCCTCAGCAGTAAACCCCTCCATTGCTCTTTCTGCAGTTGACCTCCCTCTTTCTTCACTTTCTCTCTTCTCTCTTCGGCACATAAATTTTGGTTCTTTACAGCTTTGTGTATACAAACTCACTAGGCATGCTCCACAAATCCCTTAAGTATTACCTGTATTTTCCTATTCACCACCCAGGTGAATAAATATATGTATTGCAATTGAACAGTATAGTTACAGTTTAATTGTAAACCCCCACCATTTAATCTAATAATGTGTAAAAGTATTACATGTTTTTTTCCCATCTAAAGTATTGCTTCAGTACAAACCAAGCTTTGAATGTGAATTCAAAGGAATCGAAGCCATGTAAAAGATTTTACTTGCAAAAAGAGGAGTTTGTGAGAGCCAAATGAAGCAGAAGATCTTGGAAGTTCTCTGGAAATAATCAACCAGGCAGCCAATTTTTCTAATAAAACTTCAGGACAATGCATCTGAAAGAGCTGCAGGGTCACAGCAAATATTATTTGTGATTCGTGTTTCATTATTTTACCTTTTTATACCTTTGAAAGCATTTAATTTTATTTATTTGTTTTTGTAAATTAACTCTAGAGCTTCTTTACATGTCACTGAGTTTTCTTAAAAGTACTTTTAATTTAGATTTTCATAAGTATCATATGCATTGGTACTTGTAGGGGTCCCAATGAGCATTAACAGGCCAGTTACTATGTCTTTAAAAATCTGCCCAAATTTTAGATATCCCTCTAAAATAAGCAAACATGTTGTTTTTAATAACATCCCCATGTTTTTTTTTGTTGACCAGGATGCATATAATGCCTAGTTTACCAAGTTACATGAGAGAATACACTGATTAGAAAATTTGACATCAGTTAAATTAAATATCCTCCTGCATATCCACAAGGATTGTACCAACACACACCAATATTTCATTATCTTCTTTTTCCATAGTCCTCATCCTGGCACCTGTCATCCTTGTGTGCACTGTGTCTGTGTTCATTGTTTATAACTTCAGCTCTCAGTTTAACCTAAGAACACCAGAGTGCACCAGAGCGAGGAAATATACTGAGCATGTCCTCCTGGAACAGCACACGTCCACCAGGATCAAATGCTCCTTAGGTGTTTCAACATGCAGAAGTCTATATTTTCCTATCACTGTTTTGCTCCCACTTTTTACAGTGAGCAAGACCTCGGCATGCCCTTAGAGTAGTCCCTTTACACTTGTCATGAAGCATGCTGAGATAACACAAGGCAGGCCACTTTATAGCGGTCCTGAGGTCAAGCTATGGGACAAACCCCCTTATATAAGGAGAGACGTATGGTTCAGGTGCAGACTGGAACTCCCTAAGTGTCACAGAGCAAGATAAAGAGTAGAAGAGAGGTTTGTACTAGAAGAAACAGGAAAGTTGAACTCTGGAGGAAATGTTTACTCTGTGATCTTACACACAGCAGTACCAACAGACTGAATGTGTAAGTGTTGATACTGCTCAGAGATCAAGGCCACATTTAGCTCTTGTAAATTATGCAGGTCCAGAGACTGTCATTTAAAAAACTCCTACAGAATCAGCGAATTGATTAAATGGAAACAAGCAGAAGTCACCCAAGTAATGCATTATAAAACTATTTTTTTTAATTCACCACATTGTGAATTAGGATTAGGAGGCACCGTCAGGTCCTGGGTTTGAGCCCCGTGGTCAGCAGGGGCATTTTTTCCTGTGCTTGCGTGGGTTTCCACCCACAGCCCAAAGACATGCACATTAGGCTAATTAGCTATGCTAAATTGTCTCTTAGGTGTGAATGTGAGTGTAAATGGTTGTTTGTCTGTGTTGGCTCCACATTGGACTGACAAAATGTTTAGGATGTAACCCCGCCTCTCACCGAGAGTCAGCCAGGAATGGCTTCAGTGTCTCCACTACCCTAGGATAAGCGGTAATTTATTTATTATTAAATGGATTAGGATTGTCAGATTTTAAACGGTTGTAAATGTTCATTTTAAATTTGGGTTAAATTGTGGCTCATTTATATTCATGATATATTTAAATAATACTGCTGCAAATCTGCACTTCAGCTCCGGAATCCAAACATTTATCTTGATTACTAGAACACCATTTTCACAATCTTGAAAATGTGATGCATTTCCCATTACAACTTTCTACACGTATTTGACCTTGCCCTGGTCCCCAACCATCCAGGTGACCTCTGGACCTCTTCAATGATCCTGACAATCAGATAAGAAGTGCACTTTCACCTCTGTATAGCTCTCTCCAGCTGGGCAGTCCAGTCCAGTGTTATGGCTGATGAACACAGCCTTTAGCTCGCTTGCTTTCATGTGAACTTGCGGAATGTTCATCTCCATCCATCTCATTGAGGGAAGAACAACAATGGCTTGACTTGGCATGTGATAGTGTTTGGCCTGTGCAACACCTGCAATGTCCTCCAGGGGTCCCATCAATCACCAGAGCTTTGGAGTGAGCCAAGAACTGCCCCCCACCTAGCACAACACTGCTGTGTCCATAAAAGGTACTGACTTAAGCAGTGTCATTGTTTGTTTTGTGGGTTTATCTGAGGGACACTTTGGCCCAGGGGTCCAAATTTGATAGCACTTTAGCTTCAGTGTAGCGTTGTTATTCCAGAGCAGATGTTTAATGCGGCTATACCGCACAACAAAGAGATTCTTACTAATGGTTAATGCAAAATGTGTGGAAAATGTACTAATGTGTGCATGAGTAATTGTGCAATTAATAAATTGGCAATAGTTAGAATTTCCTAATTTATGACTCACAGGTATTATGCACGAATAGCTGTTTTCCATTCCTCATAAGCGTGCTTGGAGACCACCAGTGGAAGTGGGCACTGAGACCAACAGGATCTATGATGGTGTTCCCATTTCAAATAACAACTGTATTGTGTCATTCAACGAAATGGCTTATTAAAACTCAAACACTCTGCTACTTTTGGCTCTAGCTGCAGCACACCCCACTGTCATTAGTTACTGGCACACAACAACTGCTCGAATGTCTCTGAGCCCCGCAGCAGACACCCTCCCAGCTTAGTTGCGCTAATTTCAACACAGTGGCTTTCCCTGTTGTTCATATCCTCTAAAGCTGTTCCAGACATCTGACAAGGTCTCATTTTATTTATTGACTTCATTTCACTCTGAGGGTAGATTTTACATTGCCCTCGGGTGATGCGAAGTTAATGTATTACTGCTCCTTAAACCTTCCTTAAGTGTTTAAACACCCGAGGTACTGACGCAGCATCATGGAAGTGAAAAACCACGCCGGAGTTAGAGAAACCAAAACACTTCAGCAATATCCTGAGCAAGGAGAAAAAGAGATTAATGCATGGGAAAGAAAGTGAGTGATGCACGGGAAATAAAATGATGTAAAATTAGATTTTAAAATTGTTTTTTTTTTTTGCAGAGAATAGATAAGTATGTTTCTAAAATGTACAGATGTCTCAGCACCTTAAGGTTGACCAAAGTCAATTGAGGCTGGTTTATCCAAATATCTTTTACATTCTGTTTATTTACCACATTCTTAGCAAATCCATTTGGCCAGCAGTTGTCTCTGGCCATTTTCAAAAATTCTTTCAAGTGAAATGTATTTCAAGAGATAGCAGATAGAGGTTTGTTAGAACCTGTGTGCTGGAGCTGCATGCAGAATGTCAGAATTAACTGTGGTAGACAAGTATTTCATCATCTCTACTGTGGATATTCAAGTGCTTCCTCTACTTAATTGTATTTTTCCCCACTGATGCATTAAAGTGATTGGATTTTGTCTCTCCTGCTGTCGAAACCCATAGTGCACACCCATAAAAAACAACTTCCCCACAACAGCTTTTTCAAATTTGGGGCTTACAATGCTCTGCCAAAAGCCGCAAATTACCCCCCTCTAGCAGCAGTGAATTAGGAACAATTTTCTGTTTGCTATAAAAAAAAAGAAAGAAACGGGAAAGAGAGATGAGGGGAAAATATAGCTTGCACTGGAGACCACCAAGGCAGGCAGCAGTGAAATGACGAGTATGTTCGCTTGCCGTCGGTTTGGGTGGCAGGGTGGTGCTACAAACACTCACTGATCCACACAGTAATCAATGCAGTTAAAGACAGGGGAATGCTTGGGCTGTGCGTGGTTCCGTCGCTCGATGGCTATGCACAGGCGCTGTAGTGTTTATGTTCTCCCAAATGGGCCTTTATCCTTCCCCACCTCATTGATAGGCCCACCACATTGAGAACCAAAGCAAGGCTGGCATATTAATATCACAGCTGAATGGGTGGCAAGCATTTTATTGAGCAGATTTGAGGTCATGACTGAACTGAGTAGAATGGATTTTACATGTAGAGATGTGTGCCAGCACCCTTTGAGGTTGGTCTATTGGAAGCACCAAAAAGGAATAAATGGAAATAGATGTATTTTTTTTTCTTTATATTATGCCTGATGCAAAGACTGAGGGTTGGCTGTGATCTACGCCAATCCGGTCCAGCTCATAATTTTTCCTTTCTGGCAATCTTTCCAATGCCCTTTAAAAATTCAGGTCCAAAATTTTATCCACCATTGCAAAAGTTCATAAAAAAAAAGGAGAGAGGAAAAACCATACCAGCACATTGGCTTATTAGAAGAGGGAAAAATGATCTCTATTGAACTCTATTACATTTTTAGTGTTGCCCTTTCCAAACCCCAGTCCATTACCATGGAAATGCCCAGTAGTTGGGTGAGAGTACTCCATCTTCCTCTGAAATCTGTTAGAAGTAACATGACTATAGGCAGGTCAGTGTAACAGAGCTAGACCCATTAAGAATAATGCAGCTCTAATCAAAGACCAGGACGCAATGACCTAGCTATGACACCTTCCCGCCTTTTTGTTAATTACACTTCCTGTTTGCTTTCTGATCAAATGACAGCAATTTTTTAGTCATGACAGGACTTGGTTAATGGAACTCATTTAGGGTTGACATGGCCTGGGCCCTAGGTAAAGAGAGGGGGGCTGCTTCGGGTCACGTCATCTGTTTCTGTCTCTTTGATTATGTAGTCAACAATTAGTTAGGAAAACAAATGTTTTTGGATTTTTTAATTTTGAATATTGAGAATATTGGTTTATGTACGCTATCTTAGAGGAAATTTCCAACCATTATTTTATCGGTTAATTAAAAAATGAAAGAAAGAAAGTAAGTAAGAAGGAAAGAAAGAGAAGGAGAAGCAGGCATGGGCATCAGGGCACCATCTGCAAGAGAGCAGCAGGGTACCATAGAGGTTAGTGGGGAGACTTTGTTGGGGCCAAGATTGTAGAGGGGCAAGGGTGGGGGGTGGGGGGTTGTTGCGGGGGGGTCAGAACCACACGCCACTTTTTGTAATACATCATATCCGGACACGCTGTAAAATACAGCTTGCCTTTTTGGTCTCACAGATGTTATAATGAGGCAGATTGGATTGGAATTAAACCCAAATGCAACAAAGGAGGTATATTTTGATGTTTGCTAGGCCTCTCTCCACCGGGAGGCTGGGAACAGGTGGCAGAAATTGGGGCCTTTCTGTGCAGCAGAAGTCAATTCAACTCCCATACGTTGAATGACTAAAGAGAATGGGAACATGGGCTGTTATGGAAAAGTAAACAAAATTTTTTCTAAATAGGGGTAATCTTAGGCACAGTTGTTCTTTCATTATTTCAGACCTTTCTGTAATGTTGATTACTATGACTGCCCTATTTATTTATTTATTCCTTTCCTGTAGCTTTTGGAAGCAACTGTATCTGAGGTGTGAGCTTATGCTCCTACTGGGTGGTTTTCCTGCTGTATGTCACTGCCATGTGCTGGCACACATGGCTATGTCAAAGATTCAGGGCTGTGGGGGGTAATGAGGGATGTGGGTGATGCCCATTACACCCCCCCCCCCCCATCACCCCCACCACACACACACACACACAGAGGCAATCTGGAATGTCCAGTTAGCCTAATGTGCATGTCTTTGGATTGTGGGAAGAAACAAGAACACCTGGAGAAAACCCACGCAATCATGGGTAGAACACAGAAACGCCATAATTGAGCATGGGACTTGAACCCAGGACCTTCTTGCTTTGAGGCAGAAGTGCTAACCTCTATTCCACTGTACTGCACTAAAAGATGTTTATGTTAGACAAATTTTCAAATGCAAATATTCCTACATTTTTCAAATGCATTTCCCCCATATTACTTATGTGTATTCTACATATTTATTTGTCACAAGTGTTCTCAACCTCATTTCAACATGCAGTGTAGTTAACTTTTTCTAGGATATATTTATTTTATATGAATATAGCTTTATATACACATCTGGATTATTATTATTCATTCATTCATTCATTCATTTCCACACAGAAACGCCCGAGCTGGGAATCCAACCCAGGACCTTCTTGCTGTGAGGCGGATGTGCTAATCACGTGCACGACACCGTGCCGCCGATTATTATTATTGTTGTTGTTATTATTATTATTATTATTGTTATTATTATTATTATTATTATTATTATTATTATTATTATTATTATTATTATT
>JBCNYG010000003.1:7738241-7749776 GCA_039654305.1 Porochilus rendahli | reverse complement strand
ATAGAGGGAGAGAGAAAAAGAGAGAGAGAAAGAGAGAGAGAAAAACAGAGAGAAAGAAAGAGAAACAGAGAGAGAGAGAGAGAGAGAGAGAGAGAGAGAGAGAGAGAGAAACAGAGAGAGAGAGAAGCAGAGAGAGAGAGAGATGGTTGTTGAGATTCAGCAGTAGAAATGGTCCAAGTTTACCATATGTTGAGGTGTAGCAGACAGATTTATATTTGCACTATGGTGAAACGGGATGTGTGTAACACTCAATGTCTTCATTGTTCAGCAAGCACACTGAGTAATATTGGGTAGCTAGAGTTATTGGGGTGAGTCTGTATTTCTTCCACAGAAGTCATAGGAAGAAATTGTTCATACAGTTTATGGGAATCTCTTGCAAGCGACGCACACCAGGAGCTAAATAATTATTCCACAGAGAACAGAAAGAATGTGAGGGGAAAAAATCCTAAAACTGGACTTTCTCCATCCTGAAAATATTTTTGTTACAATAGATCCTACCCTTCACACTATATGACTTGATTTTGCCATATGTCTAGGCCACTGGTTTAGTCAGGGTTTGTCAACAAGTGGACTTTTTCCAGCAGCAAATTTATAGCAAAATTTGTATTCAGTACAAAAGTGTACGTCCATTCAATTTCCTATAAAAACACTTTATTTAGAAAGATGACTAAATCTAGAACTGTCCACTTTGACTTGGCATATTAATGCCATTCACATGACACCAAACATGGGAGGTCTGAATTCATGATCTATCTCTTTGTGATTAATAAAGCCTGGTTGTTGATGCTGGCCAAAAACTACTTATCAAAATATTTTTTATTAAAAGATATATTCCCCAAGAGAGAAAAAAAAAACTTTAAATAAATGGTGCTTGAAACTGATGTTAAATAATTTTGAGCAACAAGGTACTGTTTAATTCTAAGTAAACCTTCTGTTCTACATATGTCAACAATTAACTGTGCATGCCCAACACAGAAAATTTCCCCCCAAAGGTCCACAAAGACAGAAGCTACAAACCCATCAATAATGAAACACTCACTCACCCAAACGACTTAATCCTGCTAAGTTTGCAGGCAGCTGGAGCCTATTTCAGCCAACACTGTGAAAAGGCAGGGTACACCCTGAACAGCTTGCTAGATTATCACAAGGCCAACGCACACACAATCATTCATACTCACACCTAGAGGCAATTTAAAAGAGCCAATTAGCCTAATGTGCTTGTCTTTGGACTGTCGAAGGAAACCGGAGTACCTGGAGGAAACTCACACAAGCACGGGAGAACATGCACTATACCACCGTGCCGCCCGTGCAATGAAACAGTACTTTATTAAATACCACCAACAATGTAAAATATCAGTATTTCCATTCTTTTTAACTTTTGCCCCCAGGCACCCCCTTATGATCAGAGCAGAGTTTAAATGTTAAGTACAATAGGACCCAAACAGGTATGTACTATTTTTTAAGTTGTTGCTCAATGATTACATTTTAGATTTACTCCTTTTATTGTTGTGATCAGTCAATTAGGCTTAAAATATCATTCATTTATGCATTTTCTAAGCCACTTAATTCTCATTAGGGTTGCGGGGAGGCTGGTCTCTATCTCAGCCAACTCTGGGTGAAGGCAGGGTACACCCTGAGCAGCTTGCCAGGCCATTGCAGGGCCAACACACATACAACAGGCTTAGACTACAACCACCCATTTTTTATAAATAATAACAAATAAATAATCACTACCATCATCATGTAATTAAAAAAAAAAATCAAATTTGAATCCTGATGCTGCCACATACATCCATGACTGGGTTGGCCATGCTGTTGGGGAGAGAGAGGTGGCATACTTTCTTTCTCCACTATCTATCCCTATCAAGTGGCACTAACCAGTAAAGGGTGTCAGTAAACTCATCAATAGAGATAGTGCTTTCCTCTGAGAGTGTTCTGCCACACCTGATTTTGCTGGAGAAGTAGTTCCAAAAGGTCTGGTCGGCTGGCTTCACATGCTCTTCACTCTTCCTGATTGGTAGCTGTCATGTCATAGGGGAGAGCATGTTCTAGAGCATGGTCTAGAGCCCTAGAGCATGTTTACATATCTGAATGTTAGTGCTCATGCTTTCATTGGTGTCAAATTTTCACACATTTTAGGAAACAGTGCAAATTGACATTGATGTACTAATTGAAAACCTCAACATAAATATATAAATTCTGTAGCCTAGTCTAGATCTAGTCTAGTCTATATCCTCTCATACAGAGTGCTTGAATTGATTTACAAGCTACTATGCATTCTACACAGACAGGACTGACTCATGTAGATCTGAGTGGCTCATTAAAACCTCTAAGTATTACATGAATTACAGTAAAGCCTTGAAAATAAAACATGAGGTAAAATGGAGAGGTATGAGTGGGTTTGGACGCCGTCATAAGAAACCTAATTCTCATTCTCTTGGATCCTGTCTCTCGTTCTCTCTATTTCATCTTCCTTCACTTTGCACCCACCGGCAGACTGCTTCTTTTACTCTCTAGGCCTGAGTGAAATGGCTTCATCTTAAACTAAACAGCTCAAAAAGCTCCTGTGGGACAGCAATCATGCTGACCAACAGAAATTGAAAAAACAAACAAGGAACTACCTCGGAGACCTTGACGTGGATTCCTTCATGCTGAAAGTCTGAGGTTTGGAACTATTTCAAATAAAGAGTTATAATGCTACTGGTAAAGATAGGAGGGACTTTACATGAAGTCAGGATATGGAAACCACACTGCAGACCATGTATCTGATGTGGTAGGCCTAGCAAAAGCGCCAACACCTCTAAGTAAGAAGAAGAGAAGAAGAGCTCAAGCCAAACATACAGCAAAAAAAATGTATCTGACTTCAAAAAAATTTCTTTATAGTTAAAAAACAGTTGCAGGTTAAAATACTTTGGAGGGGTGTGGGTGGGGGGATTTGGGCATAAAACTATTACACATGTTAAAGACAGAGAGGTAACACAATTTCTGCAATGTTTTTTTAAGGTTGATGGGTTTCAGTTCATAATCATGCTATGACTCTTCTAAACATCAAACAGGGTAAACAGATAAGCTGCTCTTGCTGTTAGCTAGATCTTTCATTCAAGCCACACATTTTCTGTTTTGTCATTTGTTCCTATTAAATTGTGACTTAATAGGGTTTGATTAGTTTTTATTTCTGTCAGCATTTATTTCTAGCTTCCCCAAAAAAATAATAAGTAAACTAATCACACAAGACACGATTTCACGTAATGTAGTGCTGAATGATTTCGCATATGGCTGACACAATACCATGATGGATCACAATATATTGTCATAGATGACTAGAGGGAGCTGTCCAGGGTGTACCCCGACCTCGCCCAGAGACGGCTGAGATGGGTGCCAGCCGCACCGCGACCCTAATTAGGAATAAGTGGTTCAAAAAATGAATGAATGAATGAAGGACTAGAGGATAAACTTCACATTTCCAATGTGTCAAGCTTTACAATATGTGATCAAATATATAAATATTTTATACAAAACAAGAATACATTATGGCCATTCATCTATTTGCCAAACTGCTTAATTCTTTTGGGGTCACAGGGAGGCTGGAGACTCAGCAATTGGGCAAAGCCGGAGTTCACCCTGAACAGCTCGCTAGAACATCACACACACAATCATTCACACTCATACCTAGGGGCAATCTGGAACAGCCAATTAGCCTAACGTGCATGTTTATGGACTGTTGGAGGAAACCCACACAAACATAGGGAGAACATTCATACTTCACGCAGAAACGCCCTCGCCAAGCCCAACACACAAACCCAGCATCTTTTTCTGTGAGGGAGAAGTGCTAACACCTACGCCACCATGCCATCACATTACGGCCATCATTCAGTAATAAAAAATATTACATCAATACTAATATAATTTTACAAAATTTAACTTTATAGGCTCCTGAGAAGTGCATCACAAATGCATTCACCCAATACCTAATAGACAGTGAGTTTTAATCCCAAGGGTACTATAGCTATTCTATTCAAGGGAATTAAACACTTTTCACTGAAGACATTTTCATGAATGATCACTGAATAATGTCCAGATTTAATAAATAGATCCAGATAAGGTCCTGAGTTGTCCATTCCACATGTGGCACACACTCAGAGGTTTTCTACGTCAAATGCATTCTCACATCTTACATGAAGGTGTAAGGTAGGGCCTGGATATAGCATACAGAAAAGATCCACAAGTTTACCACCGGTGTGAACAGGGCATCTCAAAAGGTTTGTCTAGTTATGATTACTAGTCCATCATAAGTTCTCTCTCTATCTCTCTCTCTCTTTCTCTCTCTCTCTCTCTCTCTCTCTCTCTCTCTCTCTTTCTATACTGAGTTTTTTTGTGAGCCATATCACTGTCTCTTAATTCATAAAGAAAACGAATGATCAAAGTGTGCCAAAAGATAGGGCGTTGAATGTGTGTGTGTGTTTGTGTGGGTGTGTGTGTATGTGTGTGTGTTTAAAAGAGAGAGAGAGAGAGAGAGAGAGAGAAGAAGAGAAAGAGAGTGAGAGAGAAAGAGAGAAGAAGAGAAAGAGAGTGAGAGAGAGGTTTGTATTATATACCCTTATGAGGCCCACGATTTGGGTAATTTAGATGGGTCCCAAAAGAAAAGTGTTGTTTTTCTTTTCTTTCTTTGCTTCTTTTTTTGAACAAAAATAAGGGGGGAAGGTTTCCCTTTCATTCCTGAGGTTAATGTGCAGGCACAGCATGAATTACTTGTATAAATTATGTCAGTGGAAGGTTCTCTAAAGTATAGTTATGTGAGATTGTGTATGTGTGTGTGTGTGTGTGTGTGTGTGTGTGAGAGAGAGAGAGAGAGAGAGAGAGAGAGAGAGAGAGAGAGAGAGAGAGAGAGAGAAGACAGTATTTAAAAAATGCTTGAAACTATTTGTCTATCTATTATTACTCTGAGTTAAGGCCCACTATCACCAAGTTGTCACTGCAGTCCCCAATGCAGCTAACTGGGTTATCAAAGGCCAGCCATATCTCTCACTGTCTGATGTCTCAATGCCTGAGAGGCATGTACTCGTAAAAGAACCATTGCTGGTTTGTTTGTAAAGTGTAGGCCATTCGTAAAGGGTTGCCATCAGTGTGTTTCTGCCCTGCAATAGTCTGGCAAGCTGCCCAAGGTGTGCTCTGCCCATGCCCAGAAAATGAATGAATACATGAAAGGATTTCCCTGCTAGCTCAGTGGCTTATATTCTCCCCATGCTTGTGTGAGTTTCCTCTGGGTACTCTGGTTTCCTCCCACAGTCCAAAGACATGCACATTAGGCTAACTGGCTGTTACAAATTGCCCCTAGGTGTGAGTGTTGGCCCTTGGTCTGTCGTGTTCAAAGGGTATACCACAGTTTCACCCAGTGTGGGCTGAAATAGGTCCCCCATGACCCTAATAGGTTTAAGCATCAAATAAGTGAGTGATAACTCTAGGCCCAGGCATTACTTTATTAGGCTAAAACTTAATACACTATACCGTGCAATTAAGGTACTTGATTAGGGTAAGGTGAGTGTGGGTATTACAAAATTCTGACCCAAGAAAACTATAATTTCTCAGAATGGTTTCTTGCACTATTGTCACCTTGACTCACTAACACTACACAGACTTTGTTTAAGGGAGCCGGTCTGGGTAATTTCAGTGTAATTAATACACAGTTAATAAAGAATATCTGGGCCATTTGATTCGGAGCCAGCCTCCCCACGACCCTAATTAGGATTAAGCAGCTTAGAAAATAAAGGACTGAATGAATGTGATTTGGACGCTTGCATTCAAGTTGACTGACTGGTTGACTATTTACAACATTCCATTTCTTTGCCTTAAGTAGCTCCTGGATTGTTTTTGCCAAATTCCTTTAATAATAATCAAATGTTTTTATATATTTATATGCACAGGACTTTTTTTTTAATTGCAATGCGTTCCTACCAGTTTTGTAATGTTGGACTGAATCTGATACAAAGTATAGCTTTATAGGGCTCAGTATTCCTTCTACTCCTTCTATCAGCAGTTACACCATCGATAAACACCAGCAATCCAGATCCACTGGCAATTCATGCTCATGTACACCACTATTGACAGATGATGTGATATGTTTGGATCAGGGATCTTCTTTTCCTTTTCCATATTCTTCTCTTCCTATCATTCTCATACAAGTTAATCCACCATGCCACAGAAAGCAAAAAGGGAAGTAATTGGGAAGTCCAGCTTTTGAACGTACACAAAAAAGGGGGTCCTACAGCTTATGAAATTGTCTAAGGTAAGCTTTCAAAATGCACCTGATTTTTGCAAGTTTTACAAAACTGAGGACTTCTCTTATCCATAATTTATATTCATTCATTTTCTAAGCCGCTTAATCATAATTAGGGTCGTGGGGAGGCTGGCACGCATCTCAGCTGACTCTGGGCAAGGGCAGAGTACACCCTAGACATCTTGGCAGGCCATCGCAAGGCAGAAACATGCTGATGGCTATGTAGCCTCCTCTTTATGAAAATCAGCAATGTTCTTTTTGTTTCACCATAGACACTGAGAGACATGGCTGGAATTTGGTAACCAAGTTAGCTGCACTGGGGGACAACAGTGAAATCCAGTTGATAGTGGGGCTTGAACCCCCGACCTAATAATCCAGCACCCTACCACCAGGCCACCACTGCCTCTAATATACTTTTAGTATTTGAAATATTAAGTCTCACCCCTAATTTAGTTTGTTTAGTAAACTTATGATAAAAAGTTGTACACACACGCGCGCGCACACACACATTTCTTCTGCATTTATGGAGTTTCCCTCTGTACTTCATCAGCATATCCATAGAATCAACAAAGTCTCTATCCCAATTACTGAGTTCCCAAATTCCAGTGCGCCGTTGAACATTCCATTCAGTGTTTAGTCCCTCTTTACTATCCGAATAATCATAAACTCGAGAATGCTAATCACTAGATTTTGGAGGCTGCCTGTGGCAATTTGCTCATATAGATGTGTGCATAAGCGAAATTGTGCAATGTTGTTGAGCGAGAAGGTCTGGGATGCACTCAGCATTCAAAACTGTTTTGTTGAGTTGAGGTCAGGGGTCTGTGTAGGCCACTCAAGGTCTTCCACATCAACCTTGGTGATCCTTATCTTTATGGACCTCCTTTCTGCATTGTTATGCTGAAAAATGTTTAAGAAATGCCTTTCAATCATTATTTTTTTTTTTGTCGAACTGCTTTATCCTACTAGGGTTGTGGGGAGGCTGATGCCGATGTCAGCCAATACTGCTAAGGGGTGCACCCTAAAGAGCTCGCCAGACCAATGCAGGGCAACACACACCCACCATTCACATTTACATTAACACCTGGGGCAAATTGGAATAGCCAATCAATGTTGGACCGCTAAGGAAACTGGAGTACCTGGAGGAACCCATGAAGGAAAAACATGCAAACTCCACACAGAAACATTCAAGCCTGGGAATGACACCCAGGACCCTCATGCTGTAAAGTGGACATGCTAAACAGTACACCAGGCCTCTTCATTAAACGTAAATTGTAATGTTTAAGTTAATGAAGACGTTTATACAATTGCACGCTTTCAAGTATGAGGCAACAGTTAGAGGAAGTCCCATATTTAGTGTAATGGTCAAGTTTCCCAAACCTTTGTGTGCACATCTGTACCTATAGGGATATTATTTTGTAGATGATTAAAGAGTATCAAGGCTTTTGACATATTCTTAATGTTTCAAGGACATCTTACTCCTACAGAAATCCAATACAGGACAAAAACATGAACATTGTTAAATGGCCATTAGATAACTTTATTGGAACATAAAAAAACATATAGAGCAATTAATTATTTTCGAAATTACTTTGCACAGCATTAGGTAAGAAATCTACCAAAGTCATGGCGATAACCTGTATTAGCCTGGTTTATAGATTAAAAATTATTTGAATCGTCTGATATCTTTCTTTTTAAAGAACACTGATATCTGGCCTCTTCTGATAGAGTTCATGAATGTGTGATGTGAGCAAGAACAGACCTAATGCTTATCAGTGCTCCAGGCCTTATAGTTACAGTATAGTCACTGTGATATCAGAGATTGTCCTGGTGTTTAACTGGTCAAATCACTACTGTTTACAGTTGAATAAATGATAAAATATTATACACTTCTTTTAATTTTTACATGCATAAATTGCTATAACAACTGTTAACAGATAGATATACAGATAGATATGACCCTTTCAGTTACTGCTCAAGAGACAAGATAAGATTAAAACAAATCCAAATACAAAATACAAAGTAGGACAGACTACTCATCGCAATAATACTACATCACATTTACATGTCAATGTCAGGAGGCCAAACACTCTACACTGCTTTGCTATTTTTGATACATCTGAACTGGACAAATATCAAATTTGAAATTTTATTTGAAGTTAAAAAAAAGAGTAAAAAAAAAAGAACGCTGTGATCTACAGAAGATGTGTAAACTTATGGCCTAAAGCTGAATTATATTCTAAATCATGTACAGTAATTTCATTATTAATGAAGTCTCTGTTATTTCACGTGTTAATAATACAGAGAGAAAAATAAATTGTTTGACCCTGCTGATTTCGTACATTTACCCATTAACAAAATAATTAATTAACTATATTTTTCGGGTAGATTCATTCATTTTAACAGAGAGAGACAGAATATCAACAAAAAATCTAGGAAAACATACTACAATATAAAAATATTATAAATTCATTTGCATTTGATCGAGTGAAATAAGTACTGGATCCCCTAACAACCAGCAGGAATTCTTGCTTGCACTCAACAGTTATTGTGTATGAGGTGAATAGATTAGACTTATCACTTTAGGAATCTTCTTCATTATCATTTTTTTCACCTAATCCGGGGTCGGGTCGCAGAACAGCAGCCAAAGCAGTAAAGTCCAGATGTCCCTCTCCCCAGCCATTTCCTCCAGCGAACACAGACACGTTTCCAAACCAGCCGAGAAATACAGTCCCTTCAGCATGTTCTGGGTTGACATTTGGACATGCCCGAAACACCACACCAGGGAGGCGTTCAGGAGGCATTCTAATCAGATGCCCTAGCCAAGTGGTCCATCACAACGTGGAGGAGTAGCAGTTCTACTTTGAACTCCTCCGGGATGACCGAGCTTCTCACCGTTTCTTTGAGGGAGAGCCCTGCCACCATGCGAAGAAAGCTGATTTCATCTGCTTGTATTCATGATCGTGTTCTTTTGGTCAACACTCAAAGCTCGTGACAATAGGTAAGGGTAGGAACCTAAATCAGCTGATTTAACAAAACATCTTAGAATCAATCCTGCTGTTTCAAATGTGGATGAAAACAAATCCTAAAACCGATCTGCACAAAACCAATCTCCCCAGAACCAACCTGAAATAGATGTGGACAAGTCCAGAGAAGTTGATATGGAGTTTGGGTGCTAATTTGCTCTCACAGAGACTAATTTAACTTGGTTTCACAATGGTAGCCTTGTGGTAATGCTTAAATGAAATCACCCAAAACATTGTTTAGATAAGGCCTTATAGTTCTGCCCTTGATTAAAGGGATAGTTTTGTTTCTTTGGAGTGGGTTGTGTAGACACGTTGTGCTGCCTGGAGAACAGTTTGGGGGCTAGGTGCCTCACTCAAGGGCAATGCAGAAGTGATGAAGGGGAAGATGTTGCTCACTTCCCACTACCTGCAGGTACAGAAATTGAACCAGTGACCTTTCAGTCCCAAAAACACTTCTCTAACTATTAGGCCATGAGTGCCATGGTGCTTGACATGCCCCCTACACGGAGAAGCCAGCAATATGCACTTTAACACAACACCAGCAGTGGAGATAATCAATGAACGGCTGTGGACAGTGTCAGAAACAAAACATATTCAAGCCACCTAAACAAAAAATAAATCAATCAATATCAGTGCAAGTATACTGTATGCTGTACTGAGAATATTCTTACTGCTTTATCTTACTGTTACAAAGTCTTTTCTAGTGGTGCAGGACTTCTGTATTCCTTAACATAAGTGCATCCACGTACTAATTATTAAGCTGCCGATCAGTTGTGGTGGTCTGAGTCCCATGTATTGTGAAGCACAGGTTCACTAATGTTTAGGGAGTTGGAATTTCTACATCTGAGAAATTGTAGCGGGGAGGCATGGTGGCATTTTGGTTAGTGCATCCACCTCATAGCAAGAAAGTCCAAGGTTCGAGTCCTGGGCTCAGACATTTATGTGTGGAATTTGCATGTTCTCTCCGTGCTTGCATGGATTTCATCTGGGTATTCCGGATTACACCCACAGTTCAAACACATTCACATGGACAGCTAACTGGCTGTTTCAAATTGCCTTTTGGTGTGGATTTGGATGTGAATTGTTGTGTGTGTGTTGGCAATGCTATGCAATGGACCGCCGAGCTGTTCATGGTGTATCCTACCTTTGCCCAGTGTTAACTGAGATAGCTCCAGCCTCCTACGGCCCTAGTAGTTCACCAAGTGAGTGAGTTGGTAATTGAGTGAAAAAATGTAAAGGATTTACAATACAATAAAGGATTGATTAACTCAAATAATCACTCTTCATCAGCCACTATTAGTGTTTTTACAGTGGGGGTGAGTGTAGATTATATTTTATTGTAGTTTTTTACGCAAAGGTTTCAGTGGAAACAAACAGGTCAGTGTAAAAGACACAAAGTTTGCCACAAGCACAAAGTATCAGTGTGCATGCTTGTTACAATAAAAAAAGAAAATATATTGAGAGACTTATACTGGTCAACTCCAAACCCATTGTTAGATAACATATGGATCCCCTTTAATTCGCTCACCAGCCGCGTCTCAGAGTCGAGGACGCCAATGTGGCAATGGTGGAGGATTACAAATACCTTGCAGTCCATATTGACAATCAATTTTGTTAAGAACACTACCACAGTTTACAAAAAGGGCCAGAACCATCTCCATTTTTTAAGGCGGCTAAGGTCGATCAACATCTGCTGAACACTGTTTAGGATGTTTTATGAGTCTGTTGTGGCCAGCGCCATCCTTTATGCTGTTGGATGCTGGGGCTGCAGGCTGAAGGTTGCAGATGCAAACAGACTGACAAACGGATCCATAAAGCCAGTAACGTTGTGGGGATGGAACTGGACTCTCTGACGGTTGTGTCGGAGAGGAGAATGTCAAAATAAGAATGTTACTGAAAAATACCTCCCACCCACTTCACAACCTGCTGATCAATCACAGGACTTTCAGTGAGAGACTAATACCACCTAAATTCTCCACTAAACAACACAGGAAATCATTCCTACCTGTGGCCATTAAACTGTACAACTCCTCCATATAGCAACAACATCCGCTGTTATGCATTTGTATTTTGCACTACATTTACATTCCACTGTTTATCCTATTGATAATACTGCACATTTTACTCACTGACAGGATTAATTTTTATACACATATTAGTAACTTCTAATTTACACGTACATACACACACACACACACACACACACACACACACACGTATATATAAATATGTGCATGT
>JBCNYG010000003.1:7713835-7733215 GCA_039654305.1 Porochilus rendahli | reverse complement strand
GGAGGAAACCCACGCAAGCACAGGGAGAACATGCAAACTCCACACAGAAACGCCCGAGCTGGGAATCAAACCCAGGAGCTTCTTGCTGTGAGGCGGACGTGCTAACCACTACGCCACCATGCCGCCCATATTTCATAAATAAATAAAATTAATGTTCAGGCACTTCGTGACAGTTAATGCTGCAGGTTTGGGTTTGTCTGACAAGCACATAAGTTTACACTATATTAAGTATATCAAATTTAAGTATATACTACGGTATGTTTGTATGTATATAAGTATATACTAAGTTTACCAAGAAAGGTAAACTTAAATTAGATTTTATAGTATATTTTTTCCAAGTGATCGTGAAAAAATGTGAGTATCTGGCTGATTCAAGAATTGTCCACTTAGGATAAAGTTTATCAAACCTGTGATTGCAGACCAAGTAGATTGTGCCATTCCCATGAAGTATATACTAATATAAAACAAATGTTTCATTTAAAGGTTTTATGTAGAGTGCTAAAATTTCTGTTTGGTCTAATCATAATTTTAAATACAATTTAACCAAGTGCATCCCTTTATAGGTGTAATAAAGGTAAAGGTATTCCCTAAAGGTATTCCATAAAGACAGTGGTTTCTTTTAGTAGGATAAAGAACATTGCTACATGGTGCATGAAGAACACAACAAAGATAGCACAGATATCACACCACAACACCACCACATTACAGCAGTGGACCAGCAATTTATTATGCTGGTAGTTTTAAATAGTATCTGTGGTGAATCAGTGTTACTAGCTATTTAAAACAATCACATATAACATCAGCGGTTTTTCTATGCCAACATCAGTCCTTGCCTATTTTCAAAGAGTGTGCAAGTGTTAGGCATGTTCAGAGACATGTTGCCTTTCTCATTGGCTGTTCCAGCCTGGTAGTTATGTAAACTCGTGGGATTGGCTGTGCTACGTCACTGACCCATGTAGCATAATACATTATCAGCCAGTGCTAAGCTGCACAAACAACAAGCACAGAAATCGCAGAAAACTTTTCTTTCGTGTTCCTAAACCAACTGATGACAGGAAAGCCGAGTTGGCAAAACAGTAGCTGCATAATCCATTTTGTATTTTCCATCATGCATGTCTGTGGCAGCATTCTCGTCCTCAGAGTCACAAGAATGTAATGTCTCACTGTCTCCAAAATATTATCAGTCCTGTGCTTTTTAGGGTCATTTAAGTTCAAATAAGCATCTGTATCACTGTATCGCAGTAATGATGACCGGTACTCATTAACCTTGGTTCCTTTTTTAAAAATATAAGTATTTTGCATTAGTAAATGCTATGTAATTTTACTTTAAAAAACACGTATTCTATGCATGTGGAAGAACTGATACAAACATAGCTCTAATTGCAACCCACCAAAATTGATTAACCCTTTCAATCCATCATTTAGTTTATGTAAAGGTATTAAGCCAGTATTATTATTGGTGTATATAGGTCTTAGATGGTACAGCAGCTCAATTAGTTACACCAAGACCAGGGTCTCTTTTGTCCCCACTGCCATTCAGGTGTTGAATAGCAAGAAACTCATCTGTTCGGGCACCTGGCACTTGGACTTTGTATTCCATGCCACTTATTTATTTATTCACTTATTTATTACCTAATTAGAATTCATTTAAATCATATTTTATTTTTATTATTGGTTCTTTTAATCTGCCATGTGATATGTGATGTGTTATGTAACAAAGGGACATTGTGTGTAAATATGTGTACTGTGTTATATGTTTTGATGGAAACATGTATTTTCCTGCTGCAAACTCATTTTCCAGTGTTGAGACAATAAATATACTTTGACTTTGATTTTTAAACCAAGCTTGGCAACTCTTTGCCTCATACCTTGCTTCTTTTCCACTAAAAATGGAACAATAAACCCCAAATGTTTTGTGTGCTACAGAGAAATCCAATCTTTCTAAATCTTTCCTGGATTACTTTAATAAATAAAATAAAATGGCACCTAATTGCAGGTGTTCTCAGAGCAGCTACGCCTTACACAACAACAATCACAGAAGACCCCAACTAATCCACTTTGCTTTTAAGGATGTGGAGAGAGAAACTAGATGTCAAACTAGCAAACACTTTTAAAAACAATCTGAGAGAAAGAATTTTCCCACACAGCTGAACATGCACTGCCTGCATTTTCTCATTCTGAAAGCTCGCACACATCACTACTCTCCTCTCAACCTCCCCCAAATAAGACGATGGAGTGTGTGACAGAGTACAGCCACACAAGAGGGACTTTTTCAGCCTGATTATTCAGATGGGCTGAAGCTAGTTCTTCTCATGATTCATGACCAGTGTGCGCTTTTTCTAATTCTCCTTCTACTTTAATGTGGGAAAGTAAACCTTCCTGTCATTCATCATTCATAAGTAGGAATCCATCCCAAACCAGACTCATTTCAAAGCCTAACTGAAAAGTATCTGGAAGTCATCATCAGCCATTTATTAGAGAAAGGTGGGAAAATACAGTATGTGGCTTTGAGTAGACCACAGCATACCACACTACACCACACCACACCATTTGACGTCATCTACTATGGCACTATGGGAATGAGTAGTCCAGAAGTGATGGAAATGAAGTGGGCCACACAAAATGAAACCTGCAGGCAGTGTAGCAGTATCACAAACAGTCTGTAAAGGAATGTCTTTTTACAGAGGCCAATCTCTACAAGCCTGAGGGCTTATCACTGAGTATGTTGGTGGAGGGATAAGAGAGGGGACTGCGGGACCGGGAAAGCATAAGTGAGTCAAGGGGGAAGGGGTTAACTGTGAGGTCGTGAGACAAAAAGACTGAGATGCCTTCGAAGTTAGTAAGGATGGGATGAACTGCTGAGAGAGTTCTGATGTGCAGAACTTTTATAGTTAAAAGTTCAAAGTAAAAAAAGTTATAAAATTAAAAAGGTTCATTTTACCAACCTGCAAAATCAGCTTTTCTAATAAAGAACCATACTCACTTTAATAAAGTAAAACTCCATTACTGAAAACATATTCTCTTTGACAAAACAACCCTTCAGTGGTTTTTCTAATCTTCTTTGAAGAGTTGAGGGTTCTTTGCTTCCTAAACTGAGGAGCGATATGGAAACACTGCCAACTGTTTCAACCTCGACGCTTTAAGAGTTTCCCAGAAAGCCAACCAAAAAGATCTAATTTCTCAACATGGAGGGAATTATATTATAGTTCATTTACAGGAAATTTCTGATTGTAATCAGGTGGACAGCTGGTTGACAATTTTGTGCATTAGACAAGAACGCTTGCGGCACTATTTAAGTATGTGTTCATATATGGTGAGTTTCGGTTATAATCACGTCGTCCCAAAAAGCACCCTCTTCCTGTGTTTATTAGTTCCAGAATAAAAAAAGGGAAATTCCGATTTGGAGTGAGATAAAAACAGCAACAGTGTTTTATCCAGAGCACAGACACATTCCTAAATACTCTGCATTTTACAGCTTTGCCTTCTTTCAATAAACAGTCTGGCCCCCCAACCCCCCCCCAACACACACACACACACACACATACACACACACACACACACACAAACTTCAGGAGAATTTTTCTTTTCTCTCATTAAATGACTCACTTTTTAGCTGAGCAGGAACAGCATAAACTAAGGGTGGGTGGTTGGGGTGGGGGTTGGGTGTTACAAATTAGAGCGTTTCCATGCATACAAGACTTTTGGCATTATTTTATTATAGATTTAATGTAATTAACCACTGATATGGATAGTTGAGTGATGGAGCTTTGATGTGTTGATTATAGCTGTATTTTTAAGTGCCATTCTGGGCAAAGGAAAGAGAGCTATGTATTTAATACTGCAAAACATTTAATGAATAAGGATGCCTTCCCTAATATATGTGTACTAAAAATAATTCCTAGCTGTCAAATATAAATGTTAAATAACTTCATTCAAGTCTCTTAACACAGTGTCATAAAGCAATTTAACCGTACTTCTACAGCCCAACTTATTTGCACACAATGCATCAACACTATCACTATCTGATCTCTACAGTCAGTTTCCTTTCACAGGTCACACTCACACTGTGTGTACACTAACTTACAGGAATGACTGAAAATGTCACTTGAGAGTTGAGTAGGTGTTTGCATGCTCTCTAAACATTTAAGTAACTGAGGGCTTGTAACAGACAACCAGGGTCATGGATAGCCACCCCACACGAGGGAGGAAATCTCATCACCTCAGGGTCCAGGCTTTTCTCTCAGCTGAGGAACAACAGCCAGGAATATGAGGGTTACTACACTTTTAATACATGGACACAAAGGTTTCAGGATGGACACATAAAGTGACACACTACTTTTCTGGAAAAATCTGCATCATGATGAGTGCAACAAAACAAAACAGTGGGAAATGGTTAGAAAATAGGATTTTCCCACAAAGTAGAACGAAAGAAGAAAACAGGGTCTGTGCATTGGCTTTTAAAGAAACTTTGATTGTGAGTTGGATTAATAATTCAGCATTTCATTAAGTCCTTAATAATGTGTAACAGTTAACTTTACACCTACAGTGATAGTATGTTCTACCTCGTGTTTATTGAAAGACTTTGTCTCTAAAGTTAAAAGCTCTGCTGTACATTACCATGGCAAGGTAAGAAAAAGGCCCACGAGAACCTAGATTAACATTATAAGGGCCTACCGTTTCCATTCAATGCAGACCAAATTAATGGTTGTTTGGGTTAATAATGTTACAGCTTGTGATCACATGCTGTGTCTTTGAGTTGTGTATAATTAATTCAATACAATTGAAGTGCTGAGTCGTTCAGCCTTTGCATTGAAGGCTAGTCAATCATGGTGCATGAAAATGAATAGGTAATCAATGTAAACAATAGAAACATCTGCTTAATCAGTGTGACTACTCATACAAACCCTTAACAACACCAGCCTACTGGTGACAAGATGTCTACCTTCTAATTAAGCAACATATATTGGATTCTTTAAAAACTTCTGTTTGATATAATTTTTACTGAGAAAATTACTTCCAAACAGAGTTATATTTGGGTACGTTCCCACGTCAGTAAGAGTCCACCGGATGCATTATTATAAACAGAAAAAAACAAACACTTTGAAAACGCAATTTACTAGGATTGTTTACTGACTTCCTGATGTCAGTAGCTTTTACGTCACTGCAGGAAGTCTCTAGGAGACAAACTTGTGGTGATTAAAAAAATTAACTTGTGGTGATTAAAAAAATTTGTAAAACCAAGCTCTAGAAAAGAAAGAAATGTCTGTGTTTTAGTCTGTAAGACATAGGTGCCAGGCTATTTAGTGTGTTAATTCATGGTTGCATGCTGGGTCTGCCACACAAAATTAAGAGGGATATCTGTAGACTGTGCATCAGTGGGTGGGCCTGGGGGCAGGGGACTGACAGACGAAGGGCCAGATGTCGGATTACTTGTGGCAGTTTGACCACCAACTGCAAATCATGAGAATGAGCAGTGTCAAAAAAGCGCTACCCTTTGACAGGTGAACAAGACACATAAGGCATGGAAGAGAAGCAAAATACAATTTTAGCAGAAGCAATTCATGTTTAAAAAAAGCCTATCTATTACCTTCCAAAATGCTTTTCTCGAGTGCTTAAAAAAAGACTGACGTGTGTTTCTATTGTTCTGTGTGCTGTGCTCTGGAGAAAAAGGGTGGTGGTCAGTCTGACTGTGAGGACAGTGTGTTCCCCATGGAGCAAGCACAGTGACCAGAGCAGCTCGGAATGACCTCATAGGTGTTTCTTAAGGAAATCCCTCTCCTTCCAGCCACAATGACAGAAATTCCTGTTTAAAAAATCCATCCACCGGGTAAACACCATAGCCCGGTCGCCTACTTACATAACTTTGTCATTACTCTTGATAAACATAAAAACATATAAACTTAAATCTAACATTTATTTTTTAATTTGTTTGTTTTAGATATAATGTGGTCATGCCTCTAAATAAAAACAAATAAAAAGCATTAAACGCAATACGTATCTCCAACCAAGAGAATAATCTGTTTCTGTGAAATTTTTACAGATATAACAACAAAGGCTGCAAATTATAAAATGCATCAGTGGTTTCAAACTAACATCAACAGAAATGTATTGACTGACTGAATTAATGAAAAGGTACATATGGAGTTAAAGGCGATACTAAAGCAGATCAACTGAAATCCTACTAGAGAGCCACAACAAAGGGCCAAGTGTATGCTGACAATTACATCAACAACAGATATTTATATGTGAACTTTACCTTTCTATGCTCTTTGCCTGTGCCTGTGTGTGTGTGAGTGGGTGAGTGAGAGAGAGAGAGAGAGAGAGAGAGAGAGAGAGAGAGAGAATTGGGATGACTGACTATATGTATGAAAATACTCAAAGCAAAACCTCCACCAAGTTTCTTGCTCATTGTATCCAGAAGTAACAGGTTTTGAACAGGAGGTTCTGTTTAGCATTTTCATCAAACATTAACCATCAAGTAATTTCCATACAATATGAAAAGTTTATCTTCGCTTTATCTTGATGCTTACCTTTGGTTAGGTTTCTGTTTTCACCTCGTTAATTACATCCAAGGGAGGAGAGAGAGAGAGAGAGAGAGAGAGAGAGAGAGAGAGAGAGACGGGAAGAAAAGGAGGAGCAGCTCCATTACATGTCTAATCCTGTCTTATACGCAACTCGTTTCACTTCAGACGGTTCAGTAATTCATTTGAGAGCGCAGAGGCTCACAGCTGCCTGCTGAAAACTACCGGGGTGCGTATATGATTTCACTGTTTTTTAGGTTTCTGTTGCTCTGTTGGTGTTTGTCTTAACAGTTAAATGTTTTCATTAATCAGGAAAAAATGTCCATACTTTACAAAGTACGAGCAAAAGTCGAGTCTTGTTTTCAGAACCACTTTACTCTCTTATTTTTGTTCAAAAGGTTAATCTTACGAAAAATATTTTTGTGCTGTTTCTGATGAAATATAATTTTTCAATTAATTATACTTTGCAATGTATATAATGAGTTCAAGTTTATAAACAGTGTATTTAACTTTCGCTCATATGTAAAAAAAAAAAAAAAAAAAACATTTTTTGCGCACTTGAACATACCCTTATGTACTTCGTTACATGCGAGAGAGAGACAGAGGGAGAGAGAGCCGTTACATTTAGTTAGTCTCTATAGGCGTGCAGGAATTCAAGTCGACCGTCAGTATTACGTATTTCCATCTCCACAGTTATTGAAAATGCTGCCTCATAAACAGGTCTTTCTGATGAAGTCACCACACCGCCCAAACCACTTGATTTAACCATGAGAAAAGTTTTGTAAACGTTTCTTATTGTTTTGCCTGGAGGCTTTTATGCTCTGAGATGTTGAACACACCCTCCGCCTTCCTACTCTAAATCAAACTGATTTTCTGGTTTGTCTTAACATCCTGTCTGACAGCTTTACATTTTCTTTTTTCTACTTTGTAATCTTCTAATGTGAGAAATCTTGACTAGTTCGTTATTCCATTATTCTACTTCGTCAAAGCCAGTTGTCTTTCCCTCTTTTGCCCGGATGGTATTGTTTTGAAGTATTATTTATAAAGCTGATATTATATTATTCATTCAAAGTTTCTGATTTGTGTCCTGTAGGTTCAAAAACCAAAGATCTCTCTGGATATATGGATTCCCTCACAGAATTGATTGAAGGAAGTGGTGAAGAATAAAGTTGCACTTCCAACGCAGACCTGACGAAAAAAGAAAGTTCAACACTTTGGAGTTCTGAGTTTTCAGGGTGGAACCATGAAGTTCCAGAGGACTAGTTTGTGACCGAAGAATTCTTACACAGATATACTTTCACAGGATCAGTGGAAGCATCACAAGTTGTTGCTGCATCTCCAACAATGATCACAATGACCCCCAGTACAGCACACCTGACAAGGATGTTCAACAATACAGTCCTCATAGACCACTACAACTTCACAGGAAAACTGGGGGGCAGGTACACAGAAGGCATGAAACCTGTAGATATTGTGTTCCTCATTATCTGTCTGCTAATTGTGCTAGAGAATGCTATTGTTCTTGTAGCTATTTGGAAGAACAAAAAGTTCCACATGCCCATGTACTATCTTTTGGGCAACCTGACTTTCTCAGACTTGCTGGCTGGATTTACCTACATGGTGAACATCATAACATCAGGGGCCAACACGCTCAAAATGACACCTATCCAGTGGTTCATTCGAGAAGGCGGTGTTTTCATTACATTAGCTGCATCCATCATCAGTCTCCTGGCCATTGCTATCGAACGCCATGTCACCATGGCTCGGATGAAGCCGTACCAGGGGGCTAAACGTGGGCGCATGTTTCTTCTGATCGGCATAAGTTGGGTGCTTTCAATCTTTCTGGGTCTGCTACCCATTATGGGCTGGAACTGCATGGGCATCCTTGAGCAGTGCTCAACCGTTTTGCCACTTTACACCAAGAGCTTCATTTTCTTCTGCATAACAATTTTCTCTGTCATATTACTAGCGATTGTGGTCCTCTACGTCCGCATCTTCCGTGTTGTAAAGTGCAACACGCAACGGCTGGCTGGTGCTCCACAGCGTAAAGGTTTTTCAAAGAAGTCTCAGAAATACATGGCATTGTTGAAGACAGTCACCATAGTACTGGGTGTTTTTATCGCCTGTTGGCTTCCCCTTTTTGTTCTCCTTTTATTGGACTTTTTTTGTAAAAATCAAGGGTGCCCAGTCCTCTTCAATGCAAAGTATTTTCTGGGACTTGCTATGATGAACTCATTACTTAATCCTATTATCTATACATTAACCAGTAAAGACATGCGGAAGGCCATACTGAGATTGCTCTGCAGCTACTGCTTGTTCACAAAAGATGGACAGGTTAGAAAGTTTGGAATAACGTTCCTGGAGTGCAGCATAAGTAAAACAGAGATGCCATCACACAGACTAGAGGGTCTGGAGTCAACGGTCTCCACTGGGAATTTTACACCATCTACTATTAAAGCTATATTCCCCAAAATTTCAAAGAGTGTTGTTTTGGGACAATAATGTTAAGGCTTAATTTATCCTGTTGCTTGTTATAATGATGGGTGTATTGAGAGGATAAGCCAGCTGGTCAAAGTGTACCGAAAAGAGCTTCCTGATTACAGAACTGATGACAGCTGTAATAATTTTACATCAAGAAAAGCATCAGAGACAGAGACAAGCATTAAACTTAAATTGTGGATTTAAAAAAATGGTGTTTATTTTTAAATCTAATATGGTTTGAAGCACTTAAGGGCAAACAAAATGTAAGCATGACATAGTGGAAGATATGACAATAACCTTTTTAGGGTTGGCCACTACTGTCTTTAATGTTACATAAGATTTGTCTGTGTGCTTCAACAACAAAGCTTATCATATGATCTAAAATCAAAGATGTCATGCTTTTGGATATATGGGTTTATATGCCATGAAGTTTTCACTGACCTTTTGCATGAGACATTCAAAAGGACCTTTTCATAAACACTTGAACAGCAAGCCGGACAGAGTGAGGTTCACACTCCAGTTTAATGGCAGTGCACTTGTGGGCATTAATACCAATATCATTATCATACCAAGAATGTGTTCAATACATTCAGCTCAATTTCTAGAATAATTTCAAATCCTGCACAATCGAACAATTTTTGTAGCAGATGCAATGGAAATAGAAAATATGGAATACAGTCATTTCGTAGCTGATTGATCCAGTGTTAATGTAGCCCATGGGCCTATGTGTAAAAAACATATTTATATCTTTATATTTGTAAATAAAAGTGAAATATGATCATTTCTTTTTTTTCATGGGTTAAACTTTTGCTAAATTATGATGCTCAAATGCATTAAGTGTAGATTAAGAATAAAGATTAGTCTTTATATTAAATATTTTGCCATGTGTTTTATTTCTTTACATTTTTTAACTTGTGGCAGAATGTAGAATTGTGTGTTGCTATGTTGTGTTTGCAAAACTGACCTGATGCATCAGACAGTGCAGCAGCTGATCACATGATCAACACACTTACAGGAAAATGTAGCGAGACGTGGTTTTTGTTTTTCTTTTTTTTTTCATTTGCATTGTTTGGTCATAGACTAACAGTCAATTGGGGTCTTATGGGGAAAACAACAATGCTTGATGAGAACAGTAACTGGTTTGTTTATATACAATCCTTTTCATCATTGATTACCTGGACTTTAGTCAGTTTTATTAAATAAATAAATAGGTGATCAGAAATTTATCTTTCATATTATTAATACTGATAGATGACAATAAAGCATTTAAGTGTAAAATAGTGTGCAACTGTATGAAGCACTTGTATAGTGCATTTGGATGAATAATGACAATTTTACACCTATTTTACTGACTAACTGTCAGTAGTCTTGTCTTAAATAAGACTTTTCTTATAAAAAAAGAAATGTTTTGATATTCTTTAAAATGAGACATTAAGTTAATATTTATTAAATATGAATAAACTGTTGCAGAATAGAAATCAAATCACTTCACAGTTTTACGATAATTTCCTGTCTTTTATGTTATCAGGCTTTATGTGAACTTTACTATAAAATAGATTTTTTTTAAACAAGAAACTTGATTATGCGATTGCGTTATGTGTAACGTCACAAAGCTGCAGTACTGTCAGTGTGGTCTAACCTCAATGCAAGGCATGTGCCAAGTCTGCCACTGCCTTGGCAGGAAATTTCAAAACAAGGTCACTGACTCGTGTCAGGTTCAAATCTGCCCGAAGCGTAAATGCTCGCTTACTCAGTCACCCACGCACCTTACCACAGAAACTGTGCATCTGCACCCTGAGTCATTTGATAAGTGAGAATGAACACCAAACAAACACCAAATAGTCACGCAATTAAAATAATTTATGACCGTGAGAATTTTCTACTATAACCTTTCACAGATATTTCCCCAGAAACAGTCTCTACTGCAAAAAAAAAAAAAACCCACTAAACTGACTAAAATGGGGCAAACAAGTATGCCCGTTCTTACAATAAGAAAATCAGCACCACTGACAAAATTCCATCAAAGGGAACAGTATTCTTCCTATGTACAGGAAGAAATCTGAACATTGAAGGAGGACTACACACAACAACCTTCTACCCAACTTGTTCTTAAGTGTTAAACACACCTGTCAGGTAAGCGACAGCAGACCCTGCAACACTGATAAATATAAATAAGCACCAGTAACTCTCAAAGGCACATGCATATAGAAAAAAATAGAGCAAATCATACAAAAGTCAACAACCAATGAGCTTGAAACCACATTTTGTACTTATTACTATAAGTGTAGCTCCATACTTAAAAAATCATAGAGTTGTTTTTTAATGTGGGTATAACATCCATCCATTCGTCAGTATGAATTGCAATTCTGATTGGCTGTTATGCCTTGCAGAGTTGCATGATGACGGTTGTCGAGGATGCTAATCCTGGTCAATTCATAACATTTTACTAAAAAACATCAAAACTACAAGAAATTAGACTTGTTTAACAACTCCTCCTTCCTAAAGGGAATGAGTCACCAGTTGGGCACGCATACTAGGGTCCACAGTGTCGCGTTAGTTTCATGTTCTCTCATAGATGAGAAGCGATGAGCAGACTTTTTCTTCCTCTTTTTTAGCAAAGCTAAACTGCATAACTTATTTAAATGAGTTTTTTCTTCACCAAGTTTATCCTTTTACTCTGCAGCAATGCAAATAAACATGGATCCAGTTTGTACTCATACATGTTTCAGGCTCCATCCCAAACAGTGCACTGCCATACAAGAAGTGCACTCATGAGGGCACACTCCTCATTATATCATGCCAGATTATTGGGTATAAGGATAAGGAGCCTGGGTCAATCGGGATGGAACCTAAAATAAATGTTAAATGAAAAAAAGGAGAAAAAATGCAAAAAAACAATATGCACCCTTTCTCATGTTCCAGGAGTATTTTTAATATTTGAAACAAACCATCTGGTGATGAAAATGTTCATTCCTTATGTGAAGCTGAAGAGATTGGAAGACTTTCTTTTTTTTTTAAGATTGTGCAACGTGGACATTGCAGAATTCTCCTTCCTTATCCACTTGGGCCTGCCTGTTTTCCCAAACCTTTCTGGTTTTAAAGGGATGATCCAGCAAAAGCATTAGCCTTCCAAGGATAGACCAGTACACATCTGGCTTCCACAAAGCCATATTTTTAAGTTGTAAAGCTCAGACTTATAAAAGCATAACTACTTTTGCAGACCTTAAAATTCAGATTACAGAATCCTTATATAAGTAGGATAGCATTTTTTTTTTAATGTTTTTAAAAAAAAATTCTGACGGCTGGGGGGAGGGGGGCCATCAGGGCAATAATTAATAAACACAATTCAAATAGATTGTAAGGGGAGCTTCACTTTTAGGCAGTGCCTCACTTAATATATTAGAACATAAACTGATCAGCTGTAACATTAAAACATTATAATGACGGACAGTTGAAGTGAATAACAGTATTTATACTACAAAGGAACACTGTAAATGATCGGCTACCTAGGGATTAACTCCACAAAATTTAAATCAGATCTACTCAAAGAAGATACATATATTAAAAATCAATTAGAGCATGTGAAATAACTTTTTGATCCCATCCACACTCACTGGACTGTGAGAAATAAATTAATTTATTCTAATTCTTGAAAATAAAAATTACATTCTTACAGTAAAACACTTAATGGAAGAGCTGGTTGGCACAGCAGTGTCTTGCCGCACTTCTGATTGCTTCACGCCAGTTACTATGATCTCTCCACTTCTCACCATTATCAGGCAGCAGAGGACCGGAGGCCTGCTTCTCGCAGTAGGCAGATAAAGTGTTTGGTGAAAGAAAATATCTAATTCTTGAAAATCAAAATAAAAAAATACATTCTTACCATCAAATACTTTCATTCCAAATTCTGTTGCGTTTCATGGAATAAATCAAGAATGAACAAAAGAGCTGGCTGGCTTAGAAGTTACTGCAACTGTTTCAGGGTTTTTTTTCCCTGTAGTGAAGTCAGTGATTATTAGTAAATGAGGTGATATCCAGTAGAAGATTAGCCAATCAGAACACAGGACTGTTTATATACAGTGAGTATGGATAGAATGAAAAACATTATCCCAAGTGGATAATACTAGAATCAAAACAACAGACAGTCAAGATTTTCCATGGTCAATTGGAGCAGGCGGTGTCATTGTCACAGATTCAAATGTAAAAATAAATCATAAAAATCTTAAGTTTGCTTTTCTTATGTTTCCCCACATTACATATCAAATTTACAGACTGCACTTTACTTATGTTTCTGTTTATTAACTCTAATTGGCTTTAACTTTAAACTACATCTTCAGTAACACAGTGCTGTGTCTGACCTGCCTATGTAATAGTTATGTAGGTAAAAATAAACTAAATTGATTTAGTTTTCTTTTTATGTTATTGTGTAGTATATAATAAAAAAATTATTCACCTCAGCCTCATTAGATGCCACGGAATTGCATTGCCCCCTTGAATTTGAGTAACTGTGATGGTTGAACAACTGGGTCTACTCATCTCCATAATGGCTGGTCTTTTGGGGTGTACCTGGTATGCAGTGTTAAACACCTACCAAACATGGTTCAAGCAAGGACAACCAGTGAACTGGCAAGAGTGTTCTTTTTGCTCAAGAATCAGTTATGCATGTGCGAAGAAAAGGGAAATAAGTCTGGTCTGATCCTACAGAAGAGCTTCTGCAGGACAAACTGCTGAAACTGTTAAGGCTGGAAATGACAGAAAGATGCCAGAACACAGAGTGTATTGCAGTTTGCTGCATATGGGGCTGTGTAACTGTAGACCATTCAGGTGGTGTTAATATTATGGCTGTTTGGTGTATGGTGTGCATGTTGACTATTATGAATTACAACTTATTATTCAAAATATTTGAATGGATATGAGTGACCCTAGTATCATGTGCATTAGTCAGGTAAGGTAATGTGACATGAAGTACATTTTGAGACAACACACTGGGAATCATAAGTAATCATAAGTAAAATCAGGAACTAACGTGTCTCATGGGTGTTCAGAAACATTACATGATTAAAAAAATTAACTGATAAATGAGGATATAATAAAAAAAACATTTGTGATATGACTTTAATGGAAAATAATCAGCTTTTGTATCACATATGAATTCTTTATTGATAATCATGTCATTCTGTTGTTTTACTACTTAGATAGCTGACATGTATCATCAGCAACATTGACTGACTTCCAAATATTCAATAATACCAGAAGGTTAAAAGGTGCAACTAAAATCTGCACTTACAAGAGTCGTGTTGTTAAAATAAAAAAAAAATCATAAAATGTACTGGTAATAAGTTTTACCAGTAAGGGATTACATTTACTTGCCCCCAAGTGAAAATGGGTATATTACTAATAGAAAAATGAATAAATACTTTGCATACTAGGTAAGTATGTAGCACACTAGATTCCATTTATTCTGTACGACACATTTATTAATACAAAAATGAAAACCCACAAAGAAAAGGTAAGGCAGGACTAAAATGAACTCCAACAAGGAACAAGAAAATGCTACCAGTCAGTGCTGACAAGGCTCCAAAGCTGATCACTGACCTCACAGGGGGAACAGCTCAATGTGTCTATGTTGATAGGGGTTGCCAGATCTCGACCATAGTGAACTGGGAAAACAAAAGAAACCAAACTTATGTACTGTTATAGGAATATAGTTAACAAAAGGCTGAAGTAATGTGATATGATATAAAGTAGATACTCATAACATCCTGAAGATGATTATTTTCCAAAACAACGACATCCCAAAGAGTTTTATTACTCCTACCCAGCAATCTGCCAATGCTGATTACTGATCCCAAGGTTGGGGTTTCAAGCCCCACTATCAACGGGATGTTACTGCTGTCCCCCCAGTGCAACTAACTGGGTTATCAAATGCCGGCCATGTCTCTCACTGTCTGTGGTGAGGAATGTTAAAAAACCATCGCTGATTTTCGTCAAGAGTAGGCTGCATTGCCGTCAGCATGTTTCTGCCCTGCGATGGTAATTAGGATTAAGCGCTTCAAAAATTTAATGAATGTTTTTATTACATATCAGAAACATTGACTGTTTTGGAACTATTTTGCTCTGTGGAGTCTTTAAGTTTTTAGAACTTAAGAATAAGCTGTTTATATCTATATGTGGAGAAGGTCATCTCTCATAAAGGCTGCCAACTTGCATTATCTCATTTCTAGTAACCCAAAACCATGCAGTAATAAAATGTGAGGCGTGTAGAACGAAATTTTAGATGGTTGCAGCCTTTAACCTCACCCCTAGATACTGCTTAATCTTACATACTGTATACATGGAGGATTCATGTAACTGAAAGTGGAAAGTACATAGTCCCATATAATGAGGACTTTCCTGTGACTGAAATCTTAATGACTCTTAAAAAACACTCATGCCCATAAACCCGCCGTTCCACCCCCTGTAAATTTGTGAAGTAGCTGTGACAACAAAAAGAAGAACATATAAGAGCAGCACATTAACATAACCTTTGGTCTGGTTTTTAGTTCCACAGTGCTGTGGTATGTATTATCATGCAAATGTTCAAAATCAAATTTGGCCGTGCTGCTACGTGAGTAAAGATGCAAAAATGGCAAAAGTGTAGTATACAAGTGTACTACATGGGGATTTGTAGGGTCTGTAAAAGAAGTTTCAATTTTCCATCAAATTTCTTTCTACTATATAAAGCTTCTTTGCCACAATGTCAACTATAAAAAGTGCTATTTAAATAAAACGGAACTTAACGGAAAACTGGATATTTGCACGTGTTTCGAGATAACTTTGCACTTCTTTCCTGATCTGGAGAAACCGGCACCATAAAGCTTGAAGGTAAAGGATTCCACTTTTGCTGTTGTGGAATTTAATTTCAGGTTTTACACTTTTAAAAACATCTGAGCATTTATAAGAGAGGTGGGTTAGGACTGCTGGACTGGCCTGCAAAAGCAGCACTTCCAGACTTTATGTCTACATATACAATGCCATCTAGTCACAATTAGAGTTTTGAATGAAAACTGCAAATATTATGCCAATGTGTAGATAAAGCAGCAGCAATGAGCCTTCTTATTAAATCTCTAAATTTATTTAACGTATTTTGTCATTTAAAAAAAAATTATAATTAAGAATTACCTAAATAAAATAATTAAAAACAACTGCAGTGACCATTCATGTATATAATAAGCAAGACGTTACTACATCTTGAAAGATTTTCAACAAAGCACTCATTTGTCCTGCACGTCAAACTTTACCTAAGCTAGATTATTAGCATTATAGCACATTTTCTCCTGAAAAAGGAGCCCCCTGAAAATTACATTCAGAGGGCAAGAACCACCTGAACAGAAATACCCAACTAAAGCTTCGATTTGTATTTTTTATTCATAGTCTTAAAAATAATGATATCCGAACAGCCAAACAAATACACACCTTCTGTTTAGTGCTACTTCAGATCCCCTAAAACAGTTTCATGGACACAAATGACCAAGCTAACAACGATTTACCAACCGCATCCCCCCCTTAAGCCAATCAGCAACAGGATGCTTTTGTGCTGTGCTGACTGGCTAAAACATTTTTGTGTAGCTCACTCCAAGCCACTTTGTTTGGGATTTTCTCTGAATTTGACAGAAAGTGTGTTGGATTAGAATCACTGTCTGTACATTTAATGCCACCAACTCAAAATACTAATGTCTGAAATATTCACTACAGTGTTTAATTTGATGAACCTCACAGAGAGAACAATTTACTGCATAACTACAATACATGTAGAAATGCAGTGTATTGATTAGTATTGTATTATTATGATTAGTATTATAGTATTGATTATACTACATCACTTATAATAGTGCATTACACTAAATATTTTAGGAAAAAGAAAAGGAAGATGATAGCACAAGCAGTTCCTTACCACCAAGTAACATGTGAGGGTCTGCCCCCAACTCCAGTTTAATTTTTGTAACCTTGCAGTAGAGCTGAGCTAAATATCTGCAACACAAAAGCAGCATGGTTAATGTAATTACATTACATTTATTATAAACATAATGTAATAGTGTTTTTGACATGCCTATCAAGAGCAGCTGCATCAGTATATCAGGGATTGAACTAGGCTGAAAATCTATTAGCCACTTTGGCTAATTCAACAAAAAATTCTCTTAAGTCTTAGCCACATATTTTTGTTGGTATTGGTTTGAAACGCACAATAAAATTGCATCGTACCAATTGTGGTTAAAGCAGCTTCATTTCAGTGACATCTACTGGTGAAATATGACTATTTACTTGCCCCCAAGTAAAACTAATGTTTTGTGTGAATGATGTATATACATAATTGTAAACATTAACTGATTAGTTATAAACATATGTAGTGCAGTAGCTGGGAGAAAGTATGCCTGAGTAAACGCAGATAGATAGATGACTTTATGGTTGCCATAGTAGCAAGACATATAAGACCTAATTTAAAAAAGCAACCCCCCCCCCCCACACACACAGCAGTGTAAAGTGAAGATTATACACCACCACCTTTATCTAAAAGATCTCCTAATAAAAAGAAGTGAAAATTACTTCTCTATAACTTTTGTTGAAAATGAATTGTAAAATTGTATTGTAGGCAATGAGAACCAAAAAAAAATAATTGCGACAAGTATACTGAGATAAAAGTATGGCTATTAAACAAAAACACTGAAAGTACCAATTTGAAAGTACAAATTGAAAAGTGTCACAAATTATTATTTTTTTTACTTTTGCAAAGCATGATTGAACTTCAGGCCATATTGAATGGTTAAGCAAGTGAAGAAAAAAAAAAAATATGTGAACACTATGCCTGAAGGATTATATGCTGTAATCGAAGTAAAGGGTGACAACAATAAATATTGACTTTTTTTCTCAAAAAAGAGACTTTATTTTTGTTATTTCTATGTTGATGTTTGGTTACTTATTCTCATAAATTTGATCAAATATTAAATGAAATAAATACTTGAATAGTACTTGGTTTCTGGTTCATTCATGCTATGCAAAAGTAAAAAAAAAAAACACTTCAACATTTTTCAGAAAAATTGGTATTTTTAGTGTTCTTTTTATTAACCAATCTTTTACGTCAATATACTTGTCAGAATGATTTTTTTTTTGTTCTCATTGCCTTTTGTGTTGCATTGTTCAATACATTGTCACCCAAAAAATATAGAGAAATTTTTTTTGTCTGTTTATTAGGAGAACTTTTTAACAAAAGTGGTGATGTATAAGCTTCACTGAAATATAAAATATTCAAATATAAACAAAACAAAACTAAACTAAAAACACTGAAGACACTGACGTGGTATAAGTGCCAGAGGTCCATAACAGAGTTCAATATGATAACAGAAGTGAGTATCAATCAATTAATACAGTACACTAATCTACATTAACTAATCTAATTATATAAATAATGGTGTAGTAGTGAAAGAATAAAATAGAGTAGTACAGATATCGATATGAAAAAGCATCTTGTGCAATAAAACAGTACCAACTGGTTTGAACAATTCATGTGATTCACTCAGGAGACCAAAGTAGTTACTGCTACGGACATCACTGGTCACATGTCTTTTTCTACACTGAAGCAAGCATTGAAGCAGTGGCTCAAAGAGATTCAATTCTGAAGCTTGTATTGGAGCATTGGTGTCAGACAGCCATTACTAAATTTAGCCTACCTTTTGAAAAATTTGGCATTTACCATCGTGGCTCATCCTGGAAAAATTTTACTTGCCACACTGGCATTTTATTCTGATTGGCGAGTATCGTGGGTGGCTAGTGCGGCCCCTAGAAAATACATCCTCATACCTGTTCACTATGTCAGCAACTTTGAATCAAATCAGTGTAAAAATACTGTTGGGGAGGAAATAATGTATAAACCCTATAAACAACACAAGCTTTTTTTAAATAAATAAAGTGCTACATTAAAGGATTTATGAGAAGATCAAGGTTTGACCTATGCCATGTTAATTTCTTGCTTACAGTAAGTTAGTTTGTTGTTGTCTGTAAGCTAGGTTTCCTTACATTGCTGAAGGAATTACTTCAGTTGTGTCTTCATCTACTTCCTGCTGCAGCGCCTGAATTTCCTTCTCATTGTCTTTGAGTTTCTCCAGCTCTCTCTGCAAGAATCTGAGGCATGAAGTCAAAGAACCCAAATAACAAAAGCATAAAATGAGAAAATGCTCTAATGTGCATGTAAGGAAAAAAAAAAAAACATAGTCATAGGACAACAATGACTATCAGCCTTAAGTTCATTATTAAAAAAAAAAAAAAAAAAAAAAGCCCGGTCTTTCCTTTTTCAAACCGGGAACTTCTCTTTTCCCAAGACTAGAAAGGGTTTGTTGTTGGGAAA